>PPJE01000021.1:0-70772 GCA_003707475.1 Geotrichum albidum
AAAATAAATAAAATAAATAAAATAAATAAAATAAATAAAATAAATAAAATAAATAAAATAAATAAAATAAATAAAATAAATAAAATAAATAAAATAAATAAAATAAATAAAATAAATAAAATAAATAAAATAAATAAAATAAATAAAATAAATAAAATAAATAAAATAAATAAAATAAATAAAATAAATAAAATAAAAAATAAAAAATAAAAAATAAAAAATAAAAAATAAAAAATAAAAAATAAAAAATAAAAAAAATAAAAAAATAAAAAATAAAAAATAAAATAAAAAATAAAACTAAAAAATAATAAAACTCATAATATAATTATCAACCCATATCATCAAATTATTCATTAAAAGTATCCAGCGTTTCAAAACTACATACTAATGACGAAAAAATACATTAAAATAACTCCATTTTCCACTCTAATCCCTCGTCAACTCCCCCAGCAATTCACATTTGTGATTTCCCAGTCTCGGAGATCTGCCCCTAATTGGAAAATCGCCGTTATAAAAAGTTAATCACATGACTTGAAACTTTTTTTTCAAAACTTTTTATTCTCCCAGCTTGGGAAAATTTAAAAAATAGCCCAAATTGTTCTTCCTTCTGCCTCACTTTAACAAAATTTAACAATGACAGCTGATACAGATACCCCAATGACAGCTCCTGTCACCAGTATTGACGAAATGGCGTTCACCGAACAAAGATACTTTAACTCTTATGATCATTTTGGTATCCACGAAGAAATGCTTAAAGATAGTGTTAGAACTCTTGCATACCGTTCTGCTATTATGAAAAATAAGCATTTATTTAAAGACAAAATCGTGCTGGATGTTGGCTGTGGTACTGGTATTCTATCCATGTTTGCTGCTAAAGCTGGTGCTAAACATGTTATTGGTGTTGACATGTCAAACATTATTGGTATGGCCAAAAAAATTTCAAAGTTAAATGGATTTGAAGACAAAATTACATATATTCAAGGAAAAATGGAAGAAATCGTTTTGCCTTATGAAAAAGTTGACATCATTGTATCAGAGTGGATGGGATACTTTTTGTTGTACGAAAGTATGCTCGATACCGTTTTGTATGCTAGAGACAGATACTTGGTGGAAGGTGGATTGATCCTGCCTGATAGAGCTACCATGCATTTGGCTGGAATTGAAGATGGTGAATATAAAGAAGAAAAAGTCGGCTTTTGGAAAGATGTTTATGGATTTGATTATACTCCATTCCAAGACATTGTATTGGAAGAACCTCTTGTTGATATTGTTAATAGACAAGCTGTTTCAACCTCTTCACACCAAATTTGTGATTTGGACTTGTACACTGTCAAAGTCGAGGATTTGGCGTTTAAAAGCGATTTCAAAATTAAGGCTACTAGATCTGATCAAGTTCACGCAATCTTGGTTTGGTTCGACATTGATTTCGTAAAATTGGACGAACCCGTCCACTTTTCAACTGGCCCTTACTCTCCTTACACTCATTGGAAACAAACCGTTTTCTACTTGAAAGAAAACTTGATTTTGAACTTTGGTGAATTTGTTGAAGGTAAAATCTCATCAAAACCCAATGTTAATAACCAAAGAGATTTGGATATTGAAATTGATGCTGAATTCAAACCTGAAGATGAACATGAAAGACATGCCGTTAACAATCTCAAATTCCTCATGTGTTAGTGCTCTTTCAAAGTTAATTTATTTTATATAGAGTCGTTTTTTCTCATATCTTGTTTTGCTCCATGTTTTTTTATTCATCTTTTTTATAAATGTGTCCTAGATATTTTAATAGAACTAAAATCATGAAAATAATCTAATAATGAGAAAAAGTCTACTTATAATGCAGTTGTCACTGTCATGGTTTGAGAATGTAAAAGAATAACTGGTGGAAGTTCATGGCACCAAACATCCAAAGATTCAACGTATTGCCAACTTTCTTCTTCACTCAAATGTGTCCCAAGTGCCGGTGCAGGTAGAGTTGAAAAAATAACCGCTGAATCTTTGGAAATTGTACGCATCATATCATTTAGAATGACGTGCTGAGCATTAGCAGGTATATCATTAAATGATAAATATGCTCCATTCTCCTCTTCTTGTTCCTCTTCAATATCCCAAGTCACTCCTGGAGATTTACCATCTTGTAGCTTTGAACCAGATTGACCCAAATTTTCAAATGAAACACTACTAAAGCAGGGAGCTCTAGAACCTGGAGATAACTCTCCAACGCTCTCAGTATTACCTGATAAAAGTGGAGTATGCTCAGTTGCTAGTTCTAAAACAGAACTTGACTGGTGACTAGTTGGTGGAGGCCTTTGACCAGCAATGCTATTACTACTACTTCCTGTATCCCGAATCTGCTTGGATATATTGTTCAATGCAGCTAAAGAAGCAGTGGACGAAACTTTAGATGGACACTTTTTATTCTCAAACATGATTGTAGGCCTTCCGTCATCAGCTTCATCCACCATAGTATTCGGCATGGCTAAACTTGAAAAGTTGGGTTTAGCCTTGCGTTTCTTCCCTGGAACTCCAGATTTTGGTGTTGAAGAGCCTGAACTTCTACCCGTTACATGTGGAGGAGTAGAAGGATCCAACGATGAAGAAGAAGGAGAAAGAGATATTTTGCTGACTTTGTGTGTCACAGATATATCTGAAGAAACGCTGGCTGATCTACTGATGAGTTTTTTCTTTTCGAATTTAAACTGACCTTCTTCAGTACGTGGCTTGACGTTATCAGAAGATGGAAAGTTCATATTCGATTCCTTTGGTAATGAAGAAAATTTGCCTTTAGATGCTGGAAGAGCCATTGATTTCTTTGCAATCGGGAAATGATTGGAATCATGCTTGCTAGGTGAGCTGGATAGCGATTCAAAAGGGCTGCTTAGAACTTCTTCATTCTCACTATCACTGCTATCTCTATAAAAGTCTGTAGCATGATTCAATTCACTTTTCCTGATTTTGTTGGTTTGAAAACTAAAACCTGATACCCCCATTTGTTGGAGAGATGACATGGTGTGCCTTCTTTTCCTGTTTTGAAAGAAATTATTGACAGGTGGTGAATTAAAAGTCCTACTATGTTCTCTTGTTTGCCCGTTCGGTCCTTCTTGATTACCCACGCTGACACTACCAATTCCATACGGATCAACTGTTTGGAATAGCCTTTCAACACGATCGTGAGGAATTAGTCCTGATCGCTCATTAGTGCCACTGGAGTACTTTTTATTCCATTCTCGACGAGCATCCTGCAACTCTAACCACCATTCATGCTTTCCTAACAGCTTGTCTACTCTGCCTGACTTATCTGGTCTTCCATGAACAATGGTGTCGTATGTTTCTACTTGGCCTCCGCTCAAACATAAAACCAGAATTTCAGCGTCGATACGAAGTCTTTCTAGCAAGATTTTGATTCTATAACGCTCCTCTTCAACATCTTCTTGGAACTCAACAAAGACAACCACTCTTAAATCATGGTTTACTTTCCATGCAGGGACTGTTTTTAAGATAGCGCCCATTTGCAGAATCAGGGTATAAGTGTCAAAGTTTGTGGTTAGAGCACTGGTTTCTCCATTCTCATCAATGATCTGAGCCGACATTTGAATGGGATATAAATCAATATGCTTTCTATCCTTGTTTTCCTTGACCATACCTCCAGACAAATTCGGGAGTTCAAGTTGTACGAAACCTTTAGCAATTGCAATGTTAGCTCTCATAGTTAACAGATCTTCAATGATATTGACCCATTGTGAAACGTCGATCCTGCTCTCGCGTCGACATTGATCTGTTGGAAGACCTTCAACAGAGATTGGAATATGATCACCTGTAGGCAACATGGATGAGATTCTCTCTGGCAAAGAGTGATTTTTCTTCTCAAAAAATCCCAGCACTGTGATATTAGGTCTCATACCACCCAAACCAGATCCCATATAAACATTTCTAGCACCCCAGACTACATCAGGACCAGCAGCAATTTGGACAAATGCTTTAACCTTACTAACATCTCGCAATTTTATCCAAGCTGCTTGCTGTTTCTTGACTTCAGCAAAAGACTGCTGAAAATCTTGGGTTGTCACTACATGGCCCAGAATATACAATCCACCCTTCTTTAGATGATTACAAAAATGAATCAGATTCCATGCAGTGCGTGGGTCGTCTACCAATAATAGAATTTGTGGTCTCCAGAATTTGACATGATCTTGTCGTAATCGCAAAAGATATTTTCGAACTTGGTGATAGATAAGAGCTTGTGAAACATCTCCCCATGGCTTAGGCATGGAAATGTAATGAATTAACAAGAAAAGTACAATCAAAACAATTATCATGAGTGAAGCAGAAATTCCATCAGCAACAAACATGGCACAAACTGATACAAAGGCACCTGTACCAGCAGTATATGTGTTGAAATATTTGAAAGAAGGTCTGAAATTTGGAGCACTTGCAATTTTCAAGAGGAAACAAGCCAAATTAGTGACAACAAATGTCATGAGAAATGCCATGGTAATGAAAGAAGCAATTTGATTGACATCAAATAACAATGTAACCTGAGTAAGAGCATAGGTAAAAATGACAGCATTGATGGGATCATCAGTTATCGGAGTTCCCTTTGCGAATTGTTTTGTAAAGGGCAAGATTTCATCTTTTGCAAGAGCCTGTAACAATTTAGCTGATCCTACAATACCTACTAGGGAGGAAAACAAAGAAGTTGAAAATTCTCCAAGTAGAATAACATATTTGTTAATGTTGACATCCTGCAAAACTTGGACATTCTTATGAAGCAAATCTCTAGAAATTGAAGATCCCATTGCAATGATAACAATTGAGTAAGTCACATAAGTCAATTTCAAGCCATTCAAAGTACCTGTAGGAATACTTTTGTTTGGTTGTCTAAGATCACCAGACATTGAAGCACCAGCAAAGATTCCACAAGTAGCAGGGAAAAAGACTGCAAAGAGATCCTGAAAGTTTTCTCTTCCCTTAATCATACTACCCGCAGCACCCTTTGTGAATTTGGGTAATAGATTTTCCATGACGGTTTTCCAAGCAAACCCAGTATAAGCAGCACCATTAAACCTCGCATCTTCAAAAGGCTTTACAAAAAGTACAGATAATGGAACACTAAAAGTAGCTATCAGCAAAGTAACAAACAAGATTTTTCCAGCTTTAGCAAAAACTGCAGATCCAACGAGACAAACACCGGTACAAACCAGCAATAAAATAGTCGAGTATGCAAACGTCCACCAAGCACCTTCAGGAAAGATTTTTGCAGTTATGCCATTAACAGCACCAAAGTTATTTAAGAATGGTTCGCAAATACCAACAACATTCATACCACTAAGATAGTTAGTAAATAAGATGAGCATTTAAAGATTATACTCACGCATTCAATACTTGACCAACGTAGAATACAATGCCAATGCTTCCGCCGAATTCAGGACCCAGAGATCTACTAATCATGTAATAAGCACCACCACCTTTGACAGTACCATTTGTTGCAATAGCAGAGACACTCAAGGTAGTGAGCAGATCTATCCCGTACGAAATGGTCAACAACAAGAACATTCCCAGGATTCCAGCTTGGCCCAGGATGAAGCCAAATCGAAGAAACATGAGAATGGACAAGACATTGAGGGTAGTTGGAATGAACACTCCCTCGAACGTGCCTAACTTTGTGATTTGGGTTTCATTGGTTTCTTCAGGATAAGTATCTGAGGAGCCATTGCGTTGGTTTGGAATGTTTGAATCGTCAGGTCGACCATAGTACTGGCGTCCTTCAGATGATTTTGAAGCGTGTTCTAAAGCTCCGCCCATGAAATATTTGTACCGTACGATATCGATAAGGGTGGTAAAGAAGTGTCTCCCAATAATTTTAGTTCCTGATAACACTTAAAAGGGAATTTGCGCATAAACATTAGGACCATTTAGACCTAACGGCTACAACAGACCTAAAAAGTCAATAAAAGGCAAAATATAAAGGCCCAATGAAACTCGATATCTTGATCACTCAATGCCAATAACCAGCAAGGCCATTCATTTAAATGAATCAGTTGGAGGTTTATATATCGACGAACCTCCGTCAAATATAAAGCAGCCTAATTTTTATTCAACTTAAAAATGCCTGAATTTTCACCCGTCTTACCTCTCGCTAGTTCCTACTGCACGTCTAAACGTGATCCTGCCCGTCCAATGATTAAAAAAGCATTCTGGTTCGTGATCTTCCTGGCGGTTGCAGGTGCTATCATGCACTTCAACTTTCATCCAAGCAATGTGGTCTCCTCTACAAACGTCCAGTTCATGGCAAACAAAGTTAGAAATTCCATCCCAAATCTCAAACTGCTCAACGCGAATGACGTTGGCGGTACCTGCAAACCGTGTGAACAACCAAGCTCCTACGACAGATACAGCCTACTCAGTCACACTGGAGGAATAGGTCCGTACGTAAACTATCCTGCTGTCGGAGTCTTCCCATCAACTCCTCCTGGTTGCAAAGTTAAACAGGTTCATTTGCTCTCTCGTCATACTGAAAGATATCCAACTGCTGGCAAAACTTTCCAACAAACCCTAGACAAACTCCAAGCTCCTAATGTAACTTTGGAAAAATCAATGAACTTGTTCAGAACCTACAAATACTTCGTCACTAATGAGTCTCAGTATGGAACGTTGACTCGCACTGGCCCATACAGTGGTGTCGACCATGCTGAAAATCTCGGAAAGGATTTTGCTTCAAGATACAGCCAATTAGCGGAGAAGTTGTCTGAGTTTCCTATTTTTGCTGGTTCTTCAGCTAGAGTCGTCGAAACTGCTGACAGATTTTTAAAAGGATTTCAGTCCCGCGCTGAAAAACAAGGTGGTAAAGTAGTCGTGATTCAAGAAAAGCCTGACGTTGGCGCAGACACTTTGACTCCCGCAAAATCTTGTCCTACCCTTTTTACAAAGAACAAACAGTCATTCAAGTATCACAGCTTCTTCAAAACTTATTTCCAATCAACCCTTGGAAGACTTCAAAAGCTCACTTCGGCAGAACTTTCTATTCATGATGTTCAAAACTTGATTGAAATGTGCTACTTTGAGCAAAATGTCAACGGATACTCTCATATCTGTAGGCTGTTTGACGAAGAAGAATTTGCTGCTTACGGATACACTAGATATCTTCGTTACTACTATCGTAATGGCCCAGGTATGCTTCATTCTGCAAATATGGGGTCACTTTACGCAAATGCTACTTTGAAGCTCATGAATGAACCTGAATCTGAATTACCATTATATCTGAGTTTTGCTCATGATACTGACTTGAACTTTTTCTACTCTTTGTTGGGCATCTTTTCTGGTGAATCGGAGTTGCCATATGAGTATATGGACTATCTTCATCCTTGGGCTTATGGAAGTTTAACTCCAATGGGTGCCAATATCATTTTGGAAAAGATGGAGTGTGAACCGGATTCTGAAGGATTAATTTCTAATATTAACCTAAGGGAAAGTCTAAGTGAGTACGATGACATTGATGAGACTACCATCCCCGAAGAAGACTTGAATTACAGTAACAAGGAAGATGAAAAAAAATCAAATGAATACGTGAGATTGATTGTCAATAACGCTGTTATTCCAATTCCTGAATGCCAATCAGGTCCAAAGTTTACTTGTCCGTTATGTCAATTTTCAAAAATCCTCGAGTCCCGCATCAATGAAAATCCCTACAGTGTCTGTGAAATTGATGAAGATCTTCCTCAAGAAATTAAATTTTTCTGGAATTGGAGAAATTATGAAGATTCATCCACAGCAGAAGTTGTAAATTAGTGAGATTAGCAGAAGTTGTATTTAAAAAGAATACAGATTCTTAACAGCTGTTACACTTGAAAGATTCTTAACAGCAGAAAATGTAAAAAGAATATTCAAAAAAATGTGTTTAAAACGAATAAAAAGATTCTAAATAGCAGAAATTTTACTTGCAATATTATCAACAGAAATTGTACTTACAATATTTCAACTTCAGAAATTTGATGTATTCTCCAACAGCAAAAGTAAATTGAAGTGTCACACTTGATTGAAATTATAAAATTAAATACTAAGCAAATCAAATACATTGTATTTTAATATACTTTTCTGAATGCAAAAGCCAGATAAAAGCCACAGGCCTCTCTTTCGTCTCCTTCAATACCTAATCTTCCATCATCCGTAAAAACTTTCATGTTTTGAGCCATTCTTCTATTGTCACCTCGATCAACTTCTTCTTCAAACATTCTCAAGAATGGTTTTTTATACAGTAATTCCAGCCCGTATTCTTCGGATTCTGCCATGTATCTAAATGCTTCAAAAGGAACAATGTATTCAGGAACGTTACCAACAGCGTCTTCCAGGAAAAAGTTATATTTATGACCGTAGGGTGGTCTGTAAACTCCATCTCTAGGAGGAGGTTCAGCAAATTCAACTGAGTAAACTGAGTTGCCAAATTTCAATTCTGTTGGACCAAGTTTTCGAATGTGTTTGTTAATGACATCACTGTTAGGAATAGTTCCAATAAAAATTCCACCAGGCTTTAAGGCTCTTGTAATATTAGACAACACTTTTCTTACTTGATCTTCACTTTTAAAAGCATAGTGAAGACAGAATTGTGAACTGACCAGGTCGACGGGAAATGCATCAGGATGTACAATGTCTTCAACGTTTTGAACAAAAGCATCTCCTACACAGAAATCAGCCCAAAAAGTCTTTTGTCTAACTTGTGCAAATCTATCTTTTGCTTGATCAATACTAATTTCTGCAACATCAATTCCAATGAATCCACTACATCCTTCTCTTTTCCATTTCATGAAATCACCTCCTTTACCACAACCAACATCCAACACAACACAACCTCTATGCGCAAACTTTTTGATTAAAACGGACTTGATCCAATTATTAAAAGATCTCAGTTTGATAATTGGTGATTCTCTGCGTTTTTCAATTCCTTGGTTAGGTCTTTGATTGTAGTGTTCCCTCACAATAGTTGTTTCGTCGCGTTTGTCTAATTTTTCACGAAGTTCGCGTGTTTTGGCATCACGTTCACTTGCAGTCAATCTACTAAGAGGTTTTCTAATTTTTTTTTGAGGTTTATCATCGGATAAATCTTCAAGTTTGTGTTTTTGAGATGCTTCGGATTGTTTGTTAGATTCTTCTTTAGATTGTTCATTAGATTCTTCTTTAGATTGTTCATTAGATTCTTCATTAGATTCTTCTTTAGATTCTTCTTTAGATTCTTCTTTAGATTCTTCTTTAGATTCTTCTTGTGATTGAGATTCTTCAGTAGACATTATTGGAATATCATCTTGTTGATCAAAATCAGCAGCTTCTAACTCTCGATTAATCTCATCTTCAACTTGATTTGAATCTTCATCAGCAGCAGTTGAACCATTGTTCAATTCTTCTTTTCCTTCAATACTCTGTTGTTGCTCTTCATCTTCGTCTCCCGACTTCCATGAATCTCTAGCTGGATCATACATGATCAACGAATTGTTTTATACTTCAACTTGAGATATAATTAAGAAAGAGAAAAATTTCATTTCTGAAAAAAATATTAATTAAAAATTTAAATACAATATTACATAATCATCAAAGCCTTTAACTCAAAGTTAGTACAATTCAATATAAACAATAACGCGTAGAAAATCCTTCTTAATGATTTTTTTCAGCCCCGAAAGATGGTTAACAGACGACAGCATTGCATGGCTAGTCAAATCAACAATTTTCTTCATCACCAAATCTATTAAGAAATACGTTTTTTTTCATGATTTAACATACCTTTTTGGCTATGGTCTATTCAAGAACAAGAAAATTATGCCACTCAGAAAATTGATAATATACTAATAGGGTTTGGGTAACTACCCTAACAGGAAAGCTCATTACCCGGTTTTCACAAACAAGAGACCGAAATGTATGCGTTTCTATATGAGCGCAAAGAACCAACGGTACCTGGATCAAGCACTTGATGTTTGAATATGGAACAGACTCAAAGATGGGTTTAAAAGGCAAAAGACCTTATTCAATATCATCAGTGTAGAAACTAATGTACGTTCACCAACAAGCTTATATAGACATTTATATTTTCATTTTTGCCCTCAGTTTCATTCCTCTCTCTAATCTTTTCAAACAAGAATTTTTCCCTGATAGATATTGAATTTCACTGATAGAAGTTCTCTTCTATATATTGTAAACTATGTGGACTAACGACGATTCTAATCAAGATAAAACAAGTCAAAACAACCAACCCAATTCTAAAAATCCTCACCATAAGTTAAAACGAAGAATCTCGGATTTGGTCCAAGATTATAGCTGGTCCCCAGCTTACTTCCCAGGTACCTCAGCTTATCCTGAGGATGTGCCACGTCCTGTCAAGAGAATTGCTGCTGAGCAAACTGATTCACAACCTACAATCAAAGGAGAGTCCCGATCAGTGATATCCAAACGCCCTGCGTTTGTGCTTAAACTCTGGTCCATGGTCAATGACACTGCTAACGATCCTTATATTCACTGGTCAGACAGCGGAGAGTCGTTCAAAATCCAAAATAAAAAGCAATTCGAGTCTGAGGTTCTTCCAAAGTACTTTAAACACAATAACTACTCTTCATTCGTGCGACAGCTAAATCTATATGGTTGGCATAAGGTCCAAGACGTGACCACTGGTAGTTTAGAAGGCACCAATTTGGGCGCGGATGAAGTGCATGAGTTCAAGTCTCCATATTTTAAAAGAGATCGGGAAGAGTTGCTGGATAAAATTGTGAGGCATCGCAATGATGGTACCACGGAAGGAAGTGGAACTGTCGTGAGTACAAGTAATGGGGCTGGTGCTAACGGAGTGGTGATTTCAAAGATTTTAGATGAATTGGATTTGATCAAAACTAATCAAATGGGAATTGCAAAGGAGCTGGAACGGATTAGAAAAGATAACGAGCAATTGTGGCGTGAATCTTATGAATCTAGGGAACGACACAAGGCTCATTCAGAAACTTTTGAAAAAATTCTAAGACTACTTGCTTCGTTTATTGGTAATGGTCAAGGTAAATTATTAACCGATCACATATTGAACATTAAAAATTCTGCAGGAAATAACAGTAACAACGGAACATCAGAAGGATCAAGCATGGGGACTGATGGGTATGGCAATTTTTCTGGACCGCAGAGATTACTCTTGACAGACTCTATGGAAAATAGTGTTAATAATGTTGACAACTTTTTGGATCAAAGCCATCGGTTTTCCTCAGTAAGTGCTACACCTTCTGAACAAACACCTCGACTATCTGCACATATTACGGAATTAGATTCGACTCCTCCAAGTACCATTAACGACAGGACAAGCATAGAGAAAGGTAGTGAAAATATGACAAGCTTGAAAGGTAGTGACAATATGACGAGTGTGGGAAATACTAGTGACAACATGACAAAGTCATCATATTCTAGCAACATTGAGCCAACAGTGCCAACATCTATTGAAACTCCATTCAATACTGAAGAACCCGATCCACTAGCATTACTCGATAGTACAGAATTTGGTTTACCAGCATTGACACCAAAACTTGGTATGGAATTTCCTACTACTGCAACTACTACGAAAGAAGGGTCACTAGCTAGAGAGGACTTATTTTTTCCAGGCACAGACCCACTTTTGGGAACTACCAGCATTGGAGATCTTGATTCCATGGCTAACGCGCTGAATTCTAGCACAGAAGCTCAGGTCAACTCAGGCGAACTGAATAATTTTGATTGGTCTAACAATACAGAGCTGAATTCTATTCCACCTGTTGATTCGTCTAATCGAGATATTGATGAGCTTATAAGGAACATTAATAGTCAAGAAAATTCAATCCAAAAGGTGCAAGATAAGATACAAAAATATTTACCAGCTGAACAGGATCAAGAGCATTCAGAAACCGGAGATGGCTGGGACTTTTTGTATTAGACGTATTAACTTGGTATAAATTATGATTTATATGACCTAGAATTTATACGATTTTTAAGATTTAAGGATTCATCTAATTTATACGATTTAGAATTTATATGATTTAGAATTTATGTGATTTAGAATTCATCTGATTTAGAATTCATCGAAATGATTTACTATTTTACCATTATAAAGCCAAATTAGCATAAATGTGCCAACTATTGTGCAATATAGATCCTTAACTGTCAAAAAGGTTTCAATGAGCCAAAAGAGGGCTGGTTATATCTGAAACAGGAAACAGGTTATAAAAATCGGGTTAGAGTTGGTTTCAATGAGTTAGAAGCAGGTTAGAAGAAAGTTAGAACTTAGTTAGAGGTTACAAAAGTGACAAGAGTGTCAAACACGGTTTCAAGTGGTTAGAAGGGACGAATTGTGGTCAGTCAGCCGGTCAGCTTAAACTAAATAACAAGAATGAAAAAAAAAACGTCACTGAAAGGACCAAAAGAGGCTTGGTTGAACAAACAATAGCAAAGTCGACAACTGCAACGATCGATTGAAAAAAATTAGAACGGGCCTGTGCTGTGATCCAGGACAGGAGCTGTTCTAAGGGTAAATAAATATATGGCGGCCTGTTTCATTTTATTTTATTTTTATTTTTTGTTGTCGTCACAATTGAAAATTTCCTTTCAGTGGGTAGCTTGGTCACCAATCAAATCGAATCACCTTATCACTTTTCCTTTCTTTCCCATATTTATTTTGATTTTTATATTAATTTTTATTTATTTATTTTCATTGATATTCTTGTATTTTTTTGTCATATATTACTATTTTTTTTGTTGCTTAAATCAATTCTACCTCGTCTACTTGCTCTTTGTACTTTGTGATCTTTGTTGGTAGATCGCTCTTATTTTGTTTGGTGCTTGTTTCTATCATTCCACCTTGCCAGACTGGTTTCTAATTAGTCCTCCATTGACCGTGATAGCTCTTCTATCCTGGTTCCCTTTATACTTTTTTGCTTTTCTGGATCAAATCAAACGTCTTGTTCATAATCTTCACGTTCTTTGCAAAGTTTCAAACTAAAACAGCCAATCAATCATAATATTTCATCCTCCAAATTCCATCCACATTTAGGCATCCACATTTAGGTCTTGATCCAATCGTCCTTGAAAAATGCCTAAATACTCTGTCTTGTTCTCAGATACTGCTCCTAATAGAGCTTGCTGGAGACCCCAAATTGAAAACTGGTTAAAAAAAAACTATCCTAAAGAATTCGAAAACCTGTTCCAATACGAACCTCCTTCAATTCATTATAACCTCAATCAAACTACTCTGAATAATATTAACTTCTCAAATCAAACCTCTTCTAATAATTCCTCACCAACAGCGTCACCGTCGACACAATCTGCTATATTAAATCATTCATCCCCAATTTCAATCACTCAAAACCATTCAATATCTATTCCAAACCCACTTCCTTCACCTCCACAATCTACAAAATCACCACCTTTAACACCTTCTTCTCCAATTCACAACCATCAATCTAATTCTACTAATTCACCACCTTCACCTCCTTCTTCACCTCCAACTTCTACTTCTGCCACTTCGTCGACGTCAAAACGCAAATGCATATCTTGCAATTCTGATCAGTCTCCCTGCTGGCGTCCTTCCTGGTCTCCTTCAGCAGGCCAACTTTGTAATTCTTGTGGATTGAGATATAAAAAAACAAACGCTAGATGTTTGAATCCAAAATGTGGCAGGATTCCTGCCAAAGGAGAATGGCTCATGATGAAAAAAAAATCCATGGCAGGACCAATGTCTGAACTTGGAGCTGTCAAGTGTCTGTATTGTGATGGTGATGTTGAGGTTAAGAGCGGGTTTTCAAATCAACAACAGCAGCAAAATGGAATCGTCAACTAGTCCATCATAGATTGATTTTGACTACATGATTCATAACGAACATTTTTATTTCACTACTTTATTCTTCTTTTCATTCCTCTTTATTCTTTTATATTCTCCATCTTATTAGTATATATATATTTTCAAGTTTCTACTTTGACGTTAAAAAATACAATCTTCGTTTAAAATTACAATCTTTGGTATCGAGCAATCTAAAGGGTCACCTAACCATCCTTTAAAAAAAGGCGCGCGCGTCATTTTTCCAGTAGATTTCCGTTTGGCATTCAACCATGTTTTCTAAATCAAATCAATCTATCTCATTTTTTCCCAACTTGGCCATATATATATCTAGTAACCATAAAATTAGGCCAATCAAAACCTCTATTAACAACTTCAAAGACCTAAATCAAATCAATCTCTTTAAAACTGTCCAATTACATTTTTGTCTCTTTTTTTTTAAATCGTCAACAGCCCTTACCCAATATCAGCACGTTTTTGCTCTCTCTTTGTTTCTTGGTTCATTAATAGGGTTAGGAAAGTTTAATTGCCATTTTAAAGTAGTTCAAGATTAAGTGTTTTCGTAATGTGGAGAAAATCTTGATCCAGCCAAAATTTGACGGCGCAATGCACGGCAACAACAGTTAAATATCACGTGAATTATTATTAAAACTTACCATAAATCTGGAACAAATTAACAGCAAGTAGATTTGATAAATTAGCGGATAACCCAGCGAATGAATTAGAGAACTAGGATATTCTTGTAATTGTGAAAGTTGTACTTTAATAGACTTTGTCGTTCTATATAGTGAATTTATTATATAAAACAATATTTGAATAGTTAAAATGTATGTGTCTCTATGAATATATCTATGTATCCATGAATATATCTATGTGTCCATGTATCTATGTATATATCTATAAATATATCACCTAACGAATGACTTAGCTGTGGTATTAAGAAACTGGAATATTCTTATAAATATGTTGTACTTTAATAGTACGACTTTCTCGTCCTTTATAGTTAGAGTTTGTTATCTAAAACGATAAGTATTTGAATAGTTGAAATTATTGATTGATAAATATCACTTGTAAGCTTCATTTAAATGTGGAGGAAATCACAGATAATAACGAATCATAACAAGAATTAAAATGGGTCTCTAAAATAAGTCTGTATTCTTTTACTTTTGTGTACATTGAAATGGATCCTATCAAGCAGTAACTCTACGCAGTTTTCTCAACTGTGTTCTAGTTTTTCCGTAGAACTGGCTCAATTAATTATTCATGTCTCTGATCCTTTACTCCTCATTATTAATAAAATCATTCAATCATTCATTCATACCTATATAAAATATTTTTTAAACTATATTTTGCTAACAAACTGCACTGAGAAAAGATAATGAAAAAAATAGTGATAAAAAACAAAACAACCAAACGAAAAAATATTGAGAGAAAGAATAGCAAATGAGAAAAAACAAAACAAACAAGAGTCTTCCGCAAAAATTAAAAAAAAATATCATGGCACCAATTTAATCTAAGCGGCCCAAATTGTCAAATCTGGGATCGACTTACTCTTAATCGAACTCCCTCCATTGGCTTCTGCGTCCCCTAAATTCGAATACTCAAGCGCCATTTGAATATCCTCATCACTATGCATTGTAACAAAATCTTCATCCTCATCTTTATACTTAATCCTTAATGGAGATGGTGTTTGCTTTCCACAAAGTCTAATCTTTCTCTCAACTCGTTCAAGCAGCGTCAAATAAGTCACATTGGAAGGTACAATCAACAAAAATGTATCTTCAAGGTAGTGAAGTCTCACCTTCATTTGCAGTCCTTTGGGTCCACTAGTGCCTGGAGTCAATGTAGATGCTGTACTACTAGAACTGTTTGTACCGGGTAATGTCGAAGAAATAGGTGTAGTAGCTGTAGAAGATGCGAATGAAGAAACGGCTGATCGTGATGTACTAGAGCTATCTTCAGTCTGTTGTTGATGCTGCTGTTGTTGACGGATATATCCATTAGGAGGAGGAATCTCTGTCAAGTTTGAATTTCTAATCGTCATTTCGTCTTCACTCATCTCATTGAATGAACCTCCATTAGGCATTGCAGGAATTGGTGGCGTAGATGAGCTATTAATACTCGTAGTTGAAGAATTAAAAGTTTGTGTATTGGGCACGCTAGCTGATCTGGTTCGCATTGATCCTGGTATATTCGAAAGAGAATAAAAGGAGCCGTCAGATACCGGTGCTGAATCCTTTCTGCTATTAGTTGGCGGTCCGTGCCGATTGGAGTGCAATTGTTGTCCAATACTATTAGGCCCACCATTAGTTAACCTTGCTGAATTCAAATCGTCTGACAGCGAAGCCAGTTGTTGCTGATATCCAAATGGATATTTATCCATTGATGAAGGGTCGATAGGGTATGACATGTGGGTGGAAGCTGAAGTAACATTATGCGTTATATGTTCATCGTCTTGGAATGTTTCTCTGTTTTGTTGCTGAGGTGGTATATCATAAATATCGTCATCTGAAGCTTCATCGTATGAAGTTCCATTAACCAACGCTGTACCATTTGACATATTAGGCGGACTATCTTCTGGTTCACTAGACATGTCGTTATATCGTGCAACCATTCGATTAATTGTACTTTCCCATTGATCCAATAATTCGTCATTTCTAAATTTGATATCGAAAAATCCTGAATCGTTTGCATCTTTACCCCACGCAATATGAAGTAGATGCCCATTCTTGGTACTAGAAGAAACGTGAGTGATAAATGCCATATAGATTCTTCCCTTTAATATCAAACTACCTGCTTTTTGATTTTTTGATTTCTTCGACGTCAGAGTCATTGACTTTTTTGTTTGAGCACCTTCCTTGCAACAAAGGATTATATTCTCAAATAAATATAAATGATACAATCGTTCAGCACCTGCCTTTATCACTGGGAATTGTCCATCATGCAGTAAATCACCGAAATCTTGGATATTATGTCCTTTCCAATCAACTAACTTTTCAATCAACTCTTTAACAGTTGTAATATTATCCACTCGTCTTTGAGTCTCGTTTACATTATGAGCAATTTGTTTCATAACTTCTAGGGCATCCAGTAAATCAGGATAACTCGACCAGTCATCTGGAGTATACTTGATTAGTTCCTTCAACAGTAATGGGTACTTACATATCCTTTGAATGGGTTTAATTAAGTAACAATGAAGCTCATATGTAGGATCCACGACATGAGGTAGCGAAGCTAACTTTGCAGACTCGGCAATGGCAATATCGGAAGCTTTTTTCTGTGAATGTGCAAACCCTTCATAAACATCGAACCCTTCTGCGAAATTTAAAAATACAGTTCCTAAAAACTGTTCTTTGGGAGGCAATTGTGCGTGATATTCAATGCCAATTAAAAAGCGTCTTTGAAAATCAATCAAGACATTTAGAGTGGGAAATAAGTGATGTAGAGTGTCGGCACTCAAGACTCCAATAGCTTGTAGTTCAGACTGAAAACCTAGTAGAGTTTCTAAATCGTGGACATATTTTCGCTCTGTCATGAGAATTTCTTCTACAACTTTATCTCTTTTATCCTTTGGAACTTGTGGCGACTGAACCTTCTTTTTAGTATGTACAATCAAGTTTCTCGATTCCAAGGTATCGAGCAATAAAATGACTGTTCTGATAACTTTCAACAAATCGGTGGTATTATCAGAGTACACATTTGAAATTGTAAATAGTTCGTCATCAGAGTAGCCTAGTTCAGACTTGCAGCCCTGTACAAAGTCGTAAACACTTCTTTTACAAGTTTTAACATCTGAAGTTACGTTGACTTTTAGTAGGCTTTGAGGTTGCAACGCGTTGAATAATGCACATAATGAAGAGCCCAATCTAAAGAACTGCCATAGATGGGTGACTGGGTCGATTCTTTTGCCCAATGGGATAACAGTCGTACTTGAAAGGGCCATGCTTGAGTTTGATCTTTCAATGGGTGTTGCTAGCGAAGAAGCGTAGCTATCAGTTGAGTCTCTTTGCTTTTCATTAATATTTGGCAAGCTCTGTGAATGAATGTTTTGGATGGTAGACCCAGTTTCGTTAGTAGTTGAAGGTAAGATTGTAGAGTTTGAAGTTAGTGAAGTTGGGCTTGAGTTACTTTCACTTGTAGAAGGAGCCAATGATACAGGAATGTTACCAGTGATGCACATTTCAAGAAATGGAAGAATACCAGGCACATCTTCGAGTCTATCTTTGATTGAAGAAGCAATTTGAAATAAGGATGATGATAATGTAGGTTGGTTATTTGAGGCCAAAGGAGCCGTGATAGGTGCTCCTCCATTTCCATTCATAATGATAAGATTTCGGTTTACTACTTGGATAGCCACGATAGTACTAGTAATCGTTGAAATTGAAGCAGTAGGAGTAAAGTCGAAGTAGGGAGAAAGAGAAGAAAAAAATAGCCATGTAATAAAGTAATAAAAAAAAGTTGAAAGCCCATTGAAGGGGGTGCTGATTTTCTTTTTCTTTGATTATCCGTATTCTTACTAATGCCGAAATAGGAATTTTACTTAATCCGTTCAAGTCCGTGTTCCGACGGTGAGCGGGTAGTCAATCGGGTACTGGTGGTATGGGGGGTATAGCTGTTGTCTACGTGTTGATACTGGGGGATTTAATTTCTAATCAGTTTTTTGTCTGGATTTAATGCGTCGGTGCGGAAGATGCGGACGGTGCAGATGATGCGGACGGTGCAGGTGACGCGGACGGTGCAGGTGATGGGTGCGGACAATGTGTACGGTGGAGGTGAAGGGTGTGTACGGTGGAGGTGAAGAGTTTGTTCGGTGGAGGTGAAGAGTTCGTAGGGTGGAGGTGAAGAGTTCGTACGGTCGCGGTTCTGGAATGAAACACAAGGTGCATGGCTACGGCGCTTTTCTAGTTGATGCCATTGCTAAATGTATGGAGGTTAGACTCAGGAGTGTTAATGCTTTCAGCACCATTTAGAGACTGCCTTATGATGATTCAAACGCACTTTTCCAATATTCTTTTGGTTTTATGATTTGTTATTTGTGGTATTTGATTTGTGATTTTTACAATTTACAATTTTTATAATTGTAACAATTTATGATTTGTGATTTGTGATTTGTGATTTTTACAATTCTTGAGTTATAATTTTTTTTTAGTTCTACAAATCTACAAATCTACAAATCTACAAATTTACAATTCTACAATTCCGCACTGATGATACTTGTACATTGTCAGTAGTTAATTTGACTAGTTACAATTGATAAAAATACCACTGACAAGTTCACCATGACCCACTCTTTGCTACTGTAATAAATTTGGTTTACAGTGGAAACTACACTGGCAAGCTAAAGCCAACAGCCATCCACACTGACAAAAATGCTATTAATTCAGAGTAAACTATGGTACCAGATGCATATATAGGGCTCCCTACTGTTCAAAAAAAAGGTCGGATTATCAGCAAGCACTATAAGTGAAACGTACGTTCATGTACATTCATTAAAACACACTCACAGAACATGTTCAAATTGAGTTGAATTAGAGCTGAATTAAAAAGAATATATTCTAATTGAGCTGAATTAACAAAATAATGTATTTCATGATGAGAAAAAACAGAACGTATTCTAATAAACAGGTATTAATAAAGGTGTATTAGAATATAAAATTGAATCAGAAAAATCAGAATATATCTAAATAAAATCAGAAAAATCAGATTCTCACAAAGGTGTATATTCTTACGAAGGCGTTGAATTTCCTAAAAAATTAGAAAAAAAAAGACATGTCATTAAAAAACCCAATAAACACAATGAATAAAAAGTAGAGCGTAAAATACATATATTAGAGATGATAAGGAAATGATTCTTGAAACCAAAAAAAAAAGTTAAAAAATTGGATAAGAGATACCTAAAAGTTAGGAGTACTGCTCATTTGAATTGGCATGCCTGACCCTTGAAATGATGGGGGATTTTGAGAATATCTTTGCTGTTGAGAATCTTGAGAAGAAGTGGTTCTCTGATGTTGCTGATGCTGAGGTGTCAATGACAATGGAATTTGAGGAGGTTGTGGAGTTTCAACATATTTTACATGAGTAACTAAACCAAAACCATCTCTCATCAATTGAATTACTCCCATTGGATTCCCGCTATTCAGTGAATGAACAATAGGTGAAGCAGCTAGTAAATTGTAAAAGTCCTGCATATTGATACTTTCCCCTGCTCCATTTGGTATTGTCCCGATGGTAGCCCTATACAGCACATGTGCTGGAACATATCCATCAGCAGAACGAAGTGCATGATGCTGATACGCTTTCACTGCAGCCTGTTGAAGAATTTCAATCCTCACCATCTTGCCATTCGAATTCCCGTTTGGAGAAGAATTGTCATTTAACATTGACGATCTGACCGTTGAATTATTTGTAGACGACCACATACTCCCCCTTCGAATTGTACCCAGTAAAGGGTTCCATCCATTTGTACCTCCGACTAAATTATTATTGTTGCCTACTTCAAAAGGATCAATGCTCGAATTACCAAAGATGGATCCTGTGCGACCTCTGGCTCCACCATTCGACGATAAAGACATGGAACGAGGAGTTGGCATATTGACCGGCAGCAAGTCATCGTCATCTTCATCATCGGCTAGCAATGCGCTGCTTCCCATTTGCTTAGTAACCTCATCAACATCACGTTTACCCAACTCTTCGGCTAATTTTGTTTCAGGTTCTGATCCACTGGTAGGACGTTGAATTGGTGCTAACGACGGTATGTTCAAAGAAGGTGAAGGTTGCATAACTACTTCTCCAATAGGGGGTGGTGATCTTATAATACTAGATACCCCTGGTTGATAGAGAGGTGAAATTCCTGGAGGAACCATGGCTGGAATAGCCGAAGATGCAATGATAGGGGTTGCAGTTGCCGATATACGATTAATATCAGTAATTCCTCCTAACGCTGAATTGCTGGTAATAGGTGATGGCCATGCACTACTTCCGCCATGCTGAGTGCTAGAAAATGGATCTTGTAAAGCTGAGAACTTTTGTTGTAAAAGCGGAATGACTGGAGAAGCTGATGAATTTCCAAACAATACATTACTGTTATTTTGCTGAGGTTGCAGTTGTTGATGCTGATGTTGTTGATGCTGTTGCTGCTGAAAGGGCTGTTGGAGAGATGCCAATAGAATTGGATCAGCCTTCCTAGGAGTGCCAGGTTTTGAAATTTCAGTAACGACATTAACTCCAATGTCTTGAGCATGTTGTTGAAGCCGCTGAAGTAGTTGTTTCTGATGCTCTTGTTTCCTTTTAGCAACTTCCTGTTGTGCTTGCTCGGCTTCTTTTTTAAATCTTTCGGCTTCCTCAAATTCTAGTTGTTCTTGTTGAATTCGCTTTTTTTCAGCAGTCTCTTCCGCTAATCGTTTGGCTGCTTCCTTAGCTTCTTTAGCCTGCTGTAGTCTTCGTTGCTTCTCCAATTTCTTCTCAGCTTCTCTTTGCTTTTCCTCTTCGTGTCTCCGTTTCTTCTCCTCCTCCTGTTGTTTCTTTTCAGCTTCCTTCTTTTGCTTTTGTTCCAACTTTTTCTTTCGCTGTTCTTCCAATTTTTCAGCTTGCTTAGCTTTCATCAAAGCTTCAGCTTCAGCTTTTTCAGCTTCTTTTCTAGCTTTTTCTTCCTCTTTAGCTAATTTCTGCTGCCTCTTTTTATTTTTCTTTTTCTCCTTGTCTCGCTGCTTTTTAGCTTCACGTTCCTCTTTCAAACGGTTCTCTTCTTCAAGTTCTTCCAAGAATTTCTTCTGCCTTTCATTTGCAACTCTTTCCCGATAAGCTGCCATAACACGTTGTTCAAACATTTTTGCTGCAAACATTTGTAAAAGTCGTTTACTCTCAGCCCACCGATCTTCTTCAGTATCTGTAGTTTCTTCATAACCGTCTTCATCATCTTCATCCTCATCTTCATCATCTTCATCAACATCGTCTTCATCGTCTTCGTAGCCAACTTCATCAGAACTAAGATTATCTTCTTCGTATTCTTCCTCGGTTCCATCCCAAATGTAATCGGCAGCAAGAGCTTCTATTTCCTCTTCACGACGCATTCGCTTTTCGGCTAGATTTTCCATCATGTCAATAAACTTTTTACCGTCGTTTTTAAGCAAGTCCTCTGCAACAGTCAAAATTCCTCCTTTAATGGTGAGGCTATTACCAAAGTTGAAAGGTTCAGAACGTTTTGATAAAGATTCTTGATCGTTGTCGCCTGTTGATTTTGTATCGTTGTACGCTTCATAAAGAGATTCTAATTCTTCAATAGCCATTCTTTTGCGACCACAAACAGTACAGTTACAATTTGTCCGCTTTTGTTCTCTCATTTTTTCCATAACCGTATCCTTATCAATTTTGACAAGTTCTCTGCGCTCTTCTTCGCTTAAGCTTAACCAAAACTGGTTTATACGCTGACGTTCTTCAGTAGAGCTAGTATTCCAAATTTTGTCATCTTCCATCTTTGATGATTTCGAGTCTTTTCCCTCGTGAGGAGGATCATGTTGATGCTGATGCTGAGAGCGTGGAGTGCGCGGAGTTGAAGGAGATTGTGGAGGAGGGGAGGAGTATTGTACATAGCGGACGAGTTTTTGCATGGTTGCACCATTTGGTTTTTGAGTAGGATCTTGTTCGAGAGGTCTATTTGGCCTTTCAGACTGTAGTGGATCGTTTGAAGGTTGGGTAGGATGCTGAGAATCTTCAAATTGTTGCTGTGAAATGAGCTGGGAGACAGGCTGCAGCGGCAGTTGTTGAGATTCCTGTGGCGAGCCTTGATTTTGGTTCGCACTCTGTAGATAACTTAATTCATCTAGTTGATGTTGATGTAGGGCTTTCAGTTGTTGAATTTGCTGCATTTGATGCATCTGAAGTTGCTGGAATTTGGGAGTAGAAGAGATTGCTTGGAGAACAGGTGAAGAAGATATAGCTTGCAACATTTTTTGTGTTTCTTCTTTTGGGCGTTGTGTTAGATGGTTGTAGATATTTTCCAGGTATTTGATTTCAACTTCATGCAAATATTTTTGTTTTTCTGGACTTAGAGGTTTTCCCTGCTGCTGTTGGAGTTTTTGGTAGTGCAAGAGTTCTACGTGCTGGCGCATTCTCTGGATGATCTTTTGCTGAATGTACTGCTGGCGAGCGGCGAGTTCCTGGGGGCCAACAGGAGGGTTACCGTTTTTCGCGTTTGCTTCTTCCAGGACTCTATTTGCTTCTTGGTTGATGGCGTTAGCGAGGTCTTCTATGGAGATACCAGGGCCGTTATTGCCCATGAGTTTAGCTGATTCTGATTCCAATTGGTTCAAGGCAGCTGAAGTAGCAGTAGCGGTAGCGACTGCCATGAGGTTTTCTGGGTAGAAGAATTCAATATAGTTTTTACCATTACCAGCGGCGGCGGCGGCAGCAGCGGCGGCGGCTGCACCTGGGGTGTTTTGTACAGGCTGCGGATAGCCTGAGAAGTCTGCTTTTGAGAAGAAGTCGATAACTGACGGGTCCAGAGGATGCGGTAGTTCTATTGAAGAATCAAATGAGTCTGTTGGAGTCTTTTTTTTCTTTTTTTTTTTCTTTTTTTTAGCTGATTGACTGATAGCTGAAGAGCGACTTATATATTCAAACTCGACGTTATCGCCTGCTACGAACTGGATGTCTTCTTCTTCATCAGACATCATGATGAAATCAAAAAAACTTGATAAGTTTGTTTTCTGGTTTAGTGGAGAAAGTGTTTGAGTATGGACGCTCTGTTCATTACTTGTTTGAGTAGCCTTGATATGGGCCATGAACCTAGGATTATCAGTCAGTTTCAAGCGTGGAGTTTAAACAATCGACGTACAATTATAGAAAGTGTCACTGGAACAAAAAAATGAGACAAAAGTAATATGTAGAAAGATGGAAAAAATGTTGGAGGTTTAGTTTTTTTAATTTTTTCTCACTTTAGCAACAGTACTATTTTTTTTTTGTTTAATCAACTAGAAGTAGCGTATTGGACTTGTTTGTTGGATTAGATGTGTTAGAGCTGAATCATTTATTACGGTTGGTATATGAGAAAATCTTGGTTGATAAATCGTGGTTTATGGTGGTAGTGAGGTTGAAAACAAGGGTTAGGTTTAGTGGGAAATTAGGTGTTTTAAATGGGTGTAGGACCAAATGATTTTGAAATTGTATGAATTGTTAAATATTGTTGAGTAGGAAATGTTTAAAAGTTGTTTAAGTAGGTATTGTAAAGTATGAATTGTTTAATATTGTTGAGTAGGAAATGTTTAAAAGTTGTTAAAATAGGTATTGTAGAGTATGAATTGTTAAATATTGTTAAGTATGAATTGTTAAATATTGTTAAGTATGAATTGTTAAATATTGTTAAGTATGAATTGTTAAATATTGTTAAGTATGAATTGTTAAATAGTGTTAAGTATGAATTGTTAAATATTGTTAAATAGAAATTGTTAAATATTGTTAAGTATAAATTGTTAAATATTGTTAAATAGAAATTGTTAAATAGTGTCAAGTATGAATTGTTAAATAGTGTCAAGTATGAATTGTTAAATAGTGTCAAGTATGAATTGTTAAATATTGTTAAGTATGAATTGTTAAATATTGTCTGAATAGGTATTGCTAAATTTTGTCTAAATACTGTCTAAATAGGTATTGTCCAAACAAGAAATGTCTAAATTGGTATTGTTAATTACTATCGTTTCAACATGTATTGTCGAAACAAAAACTATCAAGAGATCTCTAATAATATTCAACCAAAATATCATTCACCTCAATTATTATAGTTGAATCTTCAAATCATAATCATTCATAGTTAAATCACCTCAATCACTCTAATCATATTTATAAAAAATTACCTATTCAAGAAAAATCATTTTAAAAAAACACCTTAAAAAACACTTGTTCAAGAAAAATCAAAAATCAAAAATCAAAAAAATCACCTTCTTAGTAATTAACTTTTCCATGTTCCCATTTAGGTATTTCTCCTTTGCCGTTTCTAAAGAAACTTTGATTCAAGGCAATAACAAAACAACTAGATCAGACTCTTGGTACAGAAAACCCATTTGCTGTTCTAACTAATTAGTTCAAGAAACTTAATTCAACAATCACCCACAACTTTCTACCCATTTCTTTCAACATTCATATATCCACCTACACCCTACCTAAACTCCAGTTCAAAATTCACTAAAATCTAATACAATCCGTGCTGGAACTGGTGGCTGAGTTTGTTTCTGTTGTGTGGGATTCAAGTGGGATTTTTTTCCAGCTCACTCAAAACAACACACAATTTTTTCTTCCTCCTGCTCACTTTACTCTACTAGATACACTTCTTGATTGGAATTCTTTTAATTCTTCTTATTCACAAATAGTTTTTGATCATTGCTTCTAGTTTTGTATTTTTTGTTTGTTCTTTATTTCACTATTTATTATCATTCATAATGGCATCGTCTCGTGAAGTCGTCAAAAGGTATTCTCAACTGTCTAATTGGCTTTTCTTTGATTGCTAACTAAATAGAAAAATTGTTATTGTTGGTGACGGTGCATGCGGTAAAACCTCTCTGTTATGTGTCTTTACGCTAGGGGAGTTTCCTAAAGTAAGTGTCCTTACAATGGTTCTTCAATCTCTACTAACTTTGAATATCAGGAATATGTATGTTTACAAATTCATCTTACTTAACCACTAACATGAATCGCAGCATCCAACAGTTTTTGAAAATTATGTAACAGATTGCAGAGTTGATGGAAAGTCTGTTCAGTTAACTCTGTGGGATACCGCGTAAGTAGCTTCTTTTTTTTTTTTTCATCGCTAACTTTTCATTCAAGTGGACAAGAAGAATATGAAGTATGATCCATGTTTTATGTCTTCATTTAGGATTTTCAACTCTAACTCTTTTTACTAGCGATTACGTCCCTTGTCATACTCAAAGGCGCATGTCATTCTAATAGGCTTCGCAGTAGATAGTCCGGATAGTCTGGAAAACGCAAAAACGAAATGGATTGAAGAAGTCAATGAGCTATGTCCAAAAGTTCCAGTGCTGTTGGTTGGTCTCAAGAAGGATTTAAGAACGCATCCTGTTGCAATTGAAGAAATGCGGAAAAGAAGTACCTTATTTGTGAGCCCACAGGAAGCTGAAGCAATATCAAAAGAAATTGGGGCAAGAAGGTATTTGGAGTGTTCGGCGCTGACTGGAGAGGGTGTAGACGATATATTTGAAGTGGCGACTAGAGCAAGTTTACTGATCAATAACCAACAACCCAATCCAACTTGTTGTGTAATTTTATAAGAATAATAAATTGCACTGTTGAATGATTTGGGTGTTATTTGAATGATTTGGGTGTTAGTTGGGTGTTGGTTGATTGTTGGTTGGGTGCTGGTTGGTTGTTGGATGGGTGTTGATTGAGTGTTGATTAAATGTTGATTGGGTTATTGAGTGTTGATCGATTGTTGATTGAGTTATTGAGTGTTGATTGAGTTATTGAGTGTTGATCGATTGTTGATCGAGTTATTGAGTGTTGATTGAGTTATTGAGTGTTGATCGATTGTTGATCGAGTTATTGAGTGTTGATTGAATTATTGAGTGAGTTTTCAAGTTTTCAAGTTCTCAAGTTTTCAAACTTTCAAGTTTTCAATGATTAAATGATTAAATTATTGAATGATTAAATGATTGAATGAATTATTGAGTTTCATTTTTCTTATATATGTCTACTAAATTGTGTCTATTGAGATTATGTCTATTGAACTTACGTCCATCAATTAAGAATATACTCATCTAGAGCATGCCTATTAAGACTCAACATGCATCTCATAAAAAATTGAAAAATTATCAGAAAATATTTAAAAAAATCACTAAAAACATTAAAAAATAGTTAAAATCATTAAAAAATATATATTGTGAAATATTAAAAAAAACATATTATAAAATATTAAAAAAACATATTATAAAATATTAAAAAAAATATTATAAAATATTAAAAAAACATATTATAAAATATTAAAAAAACATTTTATAAAATATTAAAAAAACATGTTATAAAATATTAAAAATAAATATATTATTAAAATTTAAAAATACACATTATTAAATATAAAAATTATAATTTTCGTTTATAGATTTCTTGTTATACATTAAACGTTTACATTGATTACTACAATCTTCCTTTTCAAGCTTTGAACGGTAATTGATTATCATGGCTTGAAATGGCTAGAATATATTAATTTGAAACCATCTTCTATTCAAAAAATACCGAAACTGGATTACAGAATTACCATTCAAACGCTCATTTATTTAGAGTCTTAAGCTTGTACCTTTTTCCTTTTGTTTCGTGCGTGAACTACTTTGAGTTATTCCTATTTAGGTCGAAACAATTCATGTTCGTGATTTAGAACGCTCATATTCTAGAGTCTATGATCTCAAAAATCAAGCTCAAAACCTTCTAAAAGTCCATCTTACCGTAATTAAACACGGCCTTTCAATTGCTATAGATTGTGCGTTTCATCTTCCTCTTGAGGACCACGACATGGCAGCTCCTCCTTTCATTTAAATAGTCCCTACGTCGCTCTACCATGATCGATATCCTCAACCAACAATGCATCTACCCACCCTTCTCTCATACTTTGCTAGCGCTTCTCTAGCAGCAAGTTTACTTTCATCTTCAATCAATGATCCCGTATACATTGTCAAATTTAACGACTATTACATCCAAAGTAGAGACATAATTGATATTCACAGTAACTTCTTTAATCAACTTGCTAGCGACGGACTGGCTTTCGTCTCACAAGCAAACATCTCTACCACAGAGTACAAAGGTGCATCGCTAGCTATTTGTAGCACTACCAACAGCCCATTAAACTACTTGAGATCGCTGAGAATTGTTTCCAAAGCATGGTTAGCTGGTTCAAGCACAGACCCAGAGTCTCTAATCCCAGATGAATTTCAAAATTTTGACGAGATCATTGAATTCAAAACAAAACGTGCCATTAAAGCTTGTTCAGCAAATCCCTCGAACTCTACACAATCTCCTTCTTCAACCAACCAGCCTTGGAATAACATTCACAAAACTACTAACGTTGACAAAGTACATGAAAAAGGAATCAAAGGCGACAACATAATTATTGCTATTCTAGATACTGGAATCGATAACGACAATCCAAATTTACTCAATAAAGTCATCAAAAACACAGATTACTCTTCGACTGGATTTACAGACACTAACGGCCATGGAACAAGCGCAGCAGGAATTGCAGCTGGTTTTAGTCATAGATTCGTAGGTGTCGCTCCTAACGCTAAAATTATGAACTACAAAATCTTCTCAACACTTACCCAAATAGACGAAAACATCATTTTAAAAGCTATGGAACAGGCTTTTAACGATGGAGCCGACGTAATCAATCTCTCTTTGGGAAGCAATAACGGTTTCAGTGGAAACGCTTTGAGTTTCGCTGCAGAGAGATATGCTGCCAAAGGTGTTATTACTGTCTTTTCTGCAGGAAATTCCGGAAAAAATGCAGGTCCTTTTAATCCCATGAGTGGTGGAGGTTCCAACTACTATTCATTGGCTGTTGGTGCTGTTGAAGGTCAAACTATCGCTACTTGGCCAGTTGTTGTCAAAAATTCTTCGGGAGCAGCTCAAAAATTCACTTATGTCACTCCAAATGGAGGCTTTTTGGAGTTGGACGGTTCTTTCAAAGCTGATTATTCTAGTTCAAACGGCTGTCAAATCTCAACCCGTCCAGGTAATTCCACAGTACTAATTACCAACAGGGGCTCATGCGCCGACCAGGTACAGCTGCAAAATTTAAAGAAAATTGGTTATGATACTGTGTTTTTAATCAATAGCCCAAGTCACAATATGCTTTATACTTCTCTGGTCACTTACAGTGATGAAACAGCTTATGGTGCTTTTTTGGATAATTCATACGCAGCGTGGTTTGGTGACCAAGAGAAAGAAACTGGGTTCACTATTTTTTTAAACTCCGAAGACTGTCCTGTAGCTATTTCAAGTAGCTTCAACGGCGCTGGATATCCAAATGCAATTTCTAGCTGGGGACCTACTTATGAAAACTTTTTCTATCCTTCCATTTCTGCACCTTCAGGAAATGTTCTTGCTCCTGTCCCTGGTGGAAACTTTAAAGCAGTCTCAGGTACAAGTTTTGCTGCTCCATATCTGTCTGGCGTTGCCGCCCTTTATCTCAGTAGCCTCGGTGTTTCTAGGTCCCAAGGTAACTCTAATAGTCAACACGTTCGTGAATTTGTGAACAGAGTAGTATCATCTGGTAAGGTCTTGGATTTTTATGATACTGCTCCTCACCCTGGAACTCCTGCTCCTCTTTCTCAACAGGGTGGTGGCCTAATTGATGCTCTAAAAGTGATTGGAAATAAAATTCAAGTGACTTCTGAACCTTATCTTAGTCTTAATGATACCAGATATCGTAGAGAAACTCAAGAAATCACATTTAAAAATAACGGAAATGAAGCTTACTACTACTCTATCAAGCATACTCCTAGTACCTCTACAGTTGCAATTGAGAATAATAAAACTTCTCAATGGCCACCTGCTTCCATTTCTGAGCAAGCATCTGCCTCTTTTTCTACATCTGGCGGTAGAATCGAACCCGGTCAAACTGTCTCTGTTCAAATCCATTTTAGTATTCCTCCAGTCAAAGGTACATTGTATCATGGAAAAATTGACATAAAAATCAGCAATGGTGAAGTAGTTTCTGTGCCATATGTAGCAATTCAAACCGATATGAGAAAAGAACTTAAACCCTTGGTTGAGAGCACATTAGTTGTTTTGGATAACATGAACTCTCAAAATCCTGGCTTCCCCGATGGTCCTTTCACAATCTCAAAAACAGGCAAAACTCCTGGAATTGCAACTTACTACACTTTTGGCACTCTAATTCAAACAGTTGAATTAGTAAAATCCAACTTTCAAATATCCGATTTCAACTTCAATCTTGATTCCCCCAACTATATTGGTCCTGTTGGATACGTTGATGCTCAATTAGGAGTGAATATACAATACCCCTCTACCTTTGTAGGCCGTTCCCAAAGACGATATGACCAAGTTCCTGAAATTGTTCCTTTCAATCGAGTCAATGATAAGCCTATTGAAAGCGGTACCTATAAATTACTAGTCAGATCTTTGATACCATTTGGTAATACTCAAAAGATTGAAGACTGGCAATTTCAATTAACTGATTCATTCCAAGTCGCTTAAAAATTCTCCAATACTTTTTATTTCCGTTCCAAAAATATCAACTCTTCTTAATGAATCCATCTATTTCATAATAATCTAATTTTTTTTGACATAATAATTCAGTAATAGAAAATAATTACCCAAGTACAGGAATTGGACTAGATATAACCATCGATATATTTTGCTAGTAGTGCTTCTCAGAAATAAAGTCAATAAAGAAAAAAAGCCAATTAAAGATCTATCTAGTTACTAGAGTAGGAAGCTTGACTTTATATATGATTTATCAATCATAAATGAGCATTGTCGTCATCATCATCATCATCTTCTTCTTCTGCTTCGACATCTTCCAAATATGAAGCTTCTCTACTTCCTCTCTCAATGTCTATGTGATAGAAAACAATCAATGGTGACAAAATCATGATGAGCAGTAAGTAGAATGTATACCTTATGTCATGAGTTTTATCAACAATCATTCCAGAAATAAGCGGGCCAATGACTGAAGAACCTTTATCGGTGACACTGAATAGTGAAAAGAATGTTGTTTCTTTACCTCGCGGAATTAATAGAGAAAACACAGAACGGCACAATGTGTTGAGGCCACCTAACGCAAATCCATACCACATGGCTAAAATAAACATCTCCCATGGCGATCTCAATCCAAGGTGCTTAGTGTAGAATCCTAATACTCCATATGCAGGAATCACTGCTGCAACCAGTACTACAAAAGCCATACCTACAACAGGATTTCCGCCAGTTCGTTTTAACAACCACGGAATAACGTACTGAGGAATAACGGTAGCACCTATGATACCTGAAATAACAACCAAAAGTCCAATTACTGCAAGTTTTGGAGCTGACATTTGGAATTCATTGCGAGCAAATAAAACTGCTGCTGAGTTAATGGTAGTTGCTGCATCGGAAATTAAGAACCAAGCCAGCAAAAACAAGGCAACATCCTTCATTTGTCGAGCTTCTTTAAAAGTTGCGAAGAGAGTTTTCCAACCATAGATGATATATGCATGACCACCATTTGTGATTTTCATAAGAAATCGATTGATTCTGCGTTTAATGTGTAATCCAGACCGTCCTCTACTGCCTGGCCTCTCAGATCTCTTTTTCGGAGGAAGCGGAGGGCCTGGTCGTGATCTGAGCCATAGAGAAACAGGAATCTGAAAGATCAGCCACCATACACCAACAACAAAAATAGCAATACGAAGAGAATCGGGGGTCGAACCAAACCACAGAATTAGAAAAATTGTAAAGACCTGAACTACTAAGGCTGCCAAATAACCTGTAGCCACGCCAGCTCCACTAATTCTACTTGAAACTCGCGAAATAGCTTGAATAACATCTGGATGGCTATATGGATTATCCTTTCTACCTGATTCTAGTAATAATGGTGAAGATTCTAATATATCAGGAGCAGACTCACTTTTGGAAATTGCGTCTAAAACTTCTTCATGATTCTTCATTAATACTGGCAGGTAAGCATTTCCACACACTGACACTGCTCCAAAACAAGAATTGGAGATAATTGCTAATATAGCTGGAACCAAGTAGTGATTTGAGTTCACAAACAAGAAACCACAAGTAGCTAGAGCGCCTACAGAGGCAAACCAAACAATTAACTTTTTTCTAAACTTGCCACGATCTGCGGCACCACTCATTGAAATGACGACTAGTGTCTGGATTAGTACACTGAATGAAAAAGTGTACAAGGCAAAAGATGAAGTGTCTATGTAATAGTTTCCAAAGATCGCTACTACGCAGTGATCTCCTCTGACTGGGTTTCCAGGGCCTGGGGGTATTGGGATTGTGCCATTGATGGGAGGCATCATAGGTGCTAGACAAGGAGTATTATGATCATCTAGCTTGACACCCATTTCACGAGCAAACTGTTCTAAAAGGATAGGAACGTAAGTTCCAACAGCAGAAACCATGAAAGGTTCTGCGGCCCAGGCATAAGCGTACCAGCCCCAAAGTTCTTCTTTTGTTGTAGGACTAAAATCTTGCTGATGTTTCCCATTAGTTGGTTCTTGTTGAAGAGGGAGATTCTGTTCCGAATCATTACCTGACATTTCCGGCTACTCCTTCATTGACTTGAACAAATATAAAACAAGTAGTTGGCTTTGATACAAGTAGCTATCAATTGAGTGTAGACGGTATATATATATATATATCTTAGGAAGGCGTGGCAGAAGGAGTGGTGATTAGTTGGGGAACTTTAACAGTAAATGAGCTTAAACTAAAGTTGGGACTATTTCCATGTTTATATTCATGTAAACAATCTACTTAAAGTAGTAAACAACGCATTTGAATCAATTAAAAAAAATGTTATAGTAACGAATTAAATGATATATATGGACTTGTCAATATATTTCTTGTAGAATTTAAATTACATGATGGCAATATAGAATGATCTCTAACTATTCTATAAAATTACGCGCTAAGCATCCTATGTAAGTCTAAACACGAAGGCTTGCCGAATTGTTATGACCAGTTATAAACTCTGACATTCGTTTAGTTTGCGACTCGTTAATAGGCGTCTCTGTAAAATACCGATGCTTCTCTGCATTCTTTGCACTCAGCCTGACACAGGGATCATATGCTAGTAAACTATATAGTAAATGAGCAGCAGCTTCACCAATCTTTGGAATGTAACTTTCAATCTCTTTTTTCGTCCAACTTGGAAAGGTGCTTTTGTAATTTGGAAGTGATCCAACTCCTGGCCATTCATTCTCTCCAGGTGTGCCTAAAAGCCTGAATATTTTGAATATTTGGTCAATTTCTGAATCGCCTGGAAAAAGAGGTTTGCGTGTCATCATTTCTGCAAATATACATCCAATTGACCACATATCAACACCAACTGAGTATCTCTTGCTTCCTAGTAAGATCTCAGGTCCTCTATACCAGAGAGTCACGACTTCATGCGTATAATCTCTCAGCGGAACTCCAACGGCTCGAGCTAATCCAAAGTCTCCTATCTTCAAGTTACCTTCCTTATCGATAAGCAGGTTTTGCGGTTTCAAATCACGGTGTAGAATACGGTGTGCATGACAGTACTTTGTTCCTCTGACCAGTTGGATCATGAACTTTTTCACCATGTCTTCACCTAAACCGAGTCCAGAAGGTATTTGTTCCATGTATTTTTTCAAGTCCATGTCGAGAAGCTCGCATACAATGTATATTTTATTACCATCGGTGTGAACTATGTTGAGGAGTGAGAGCACATTCTCATGATGCATTTCTTTTAGCAGACAGATTTCTCTAATGGCTGTTGACGGTACACCTTCATCTTCTGAGTCAAGTCTAATTTTTTTGAGGGCCACTACTTTGTTTCCATTCTTGATGTCTCTAGCTTTGTAAACCACTCCGTAGGTTCCTGTAAGCCAAAAGCATAAATTAGCACAGAAGTTTATGCATGAAACAGATCTAAAATGTGTTTTAAGGGCTCTTACCTTCACCTATCTTTTCAAGTCTCGCATAGTCTTTAAGTTCGCTCATAGTATGATCTTTATTCTTGTGTTTCTGAGCTGACAAGTGAAATTCTTGATGCTGTACTTGCGAACGGTTTGTTGAAGGGAAGAAAGACGAAAGGTTTTCTGACATTTTATTTGGACAATTTGAAACCGTTTCAGGCACCAGGGTTTTTGTTTGTTATTGTTTTTCTCGAGTTTAATAGATGGATATAGAGAATTTACTGATTGAGAAAATCAAATATATGTACAAAGTCGCGAGTTAAATTCAAATCGAACGCCAAACTCTATATAGGGAAGGGTTGAACTTGAGTAAAGAAGGTTTGACTTTCGAGAGTATACTGAAAAAAAAAGTGCCAATATATGCCAGCGTTCAAAAGTAATGTGGGTAATTAAAATAACATTGTACTGAGTGTTGTTGAAATCATTCTCAAAGTGCTACATGAGGTTTTAATATTAGTGTTCAAGGGCAATTGCTTCTAGTTTTACCGAGAATGCCAGCTATTTCATTTATACATTGTTACTAATTTCCTAAAGCACTGATCAAGTATCAACACTATTGATTATTCATTCAATGAGTATTAACAGCATTGATTGATTTAGCTAGTGATGTAATTTTATCACAATGCCGTAGCAACTTTGATAGATTTATAAACCATGACCTTTCGCTCTAATCCATGGTTTTTGAGCAATCATTTTGGATATTACGAACATTTCAAGGACCTTATTAATAAAAAGTTTTGCAATATTACCTCAAGTCAATATTAAGTTGATTATGGACTTTAGTCAGTTTTTTGTGTAGTTTTCAACGACACTAGATTTTGAAAGAATCAATAAAATAAAGGGTTCTTACTTTAATAATTTTAGCCTACACTCAACAATATCCTTGCAAATTTGATTATTATCGAAGCATTTGAGTTAAAGCTAGGGATTGTAATTACTGAGAAAAAAAGGTGCGATAGATTATGAAAAAAAACAGTTTTTCAATACAAATCAAACAGAGAAGGAGTTTACAAATCCAAAGCTACAGTTTCTACAAATCAAATATTACTTATGAAGAAAATTTCAATGTTGATGGCGACATCTCAATCAATCATGAAGAGAATTTGTAACTCTTTACTTTCCAAAGAAGCCAAAATCAAACTGCGACTTACGCGGTAAATTAAAATGGCATCATATTTAATAACCCGATTGAATCATCAATCCAATTTGAATTCCAACATACCTAATTGAATTTGTCTGCATTCCTTCATACATCATATTCTTCCAGTTCCTGATTACAAATATGATCAATTCGTCATTTAATGTTTAACTTTATTTTGAGTTGCAAAGTAAAGCAGCGATGGCTCGTCGGAGCAAAAAAGAACTGGTGTGGGTGGCTAAAACAAAATATTGCTGTGGCAGATATCCTATATCAATCACGAGTTAAATGAACAAACGAAGAATCCCAATTGCTCTCATGCTTGATATACCTAATATTTAAATACATATATGTTTCAATCAATAACATGAAAAGTCCCTCGTATATCCCTTTGCATAGTCGGATAAACCACGGTTTTTAAATCTTGCACCAGCCAAATCATGCTTTTACTCACGCTTACCTGAAATTCCGGACCATGTTCATATCACACTCGAAGATCAATGTTTCTCCTCTCAAAGTATACTTTTAACGAATTTGCGCCAGCTATTACGCAATAGTAATTTACTTCACGTGACTTATTTTGTACTTGTGATTTCCCTCACTAATTGAGCAAGGCTACAAACAAAATTCAAAACAAAAAACTCCTCGAGCAAAACGGAATTGCATCATTTCAGACGGAGAGCACACTATTCCAAGTTTAATTTCTTTCGAAACGTTGACTCGATCTGCTCCTTGTATCAGGTATTTAACGTTTAGAGCGGTCACTACGGACTGTGGAGTAGCCTTCATCCACCGTGGCGTCATTTGCCAGAATTATTGACAAAATGGCTCGATCCCTGACAAACCTATACTCTCATCTCACCATTGTTGCTTGATGTACTGTAAATTTCCTTATTCTGGTTCATAATTCCTTATATCATTGCCACTCCTAAGTTCATTTCATCAGTATCTTGTAAATTCTTAAAGAATATAAAGCAAGCCACTTTTGTCTACTTTTCGCTCTCTATTCTCTCAGCATTTATTTATTGTCTCACATCTTATACCTGAAATTTTAATTTTTCTTATCATGGCTCCTATCGCTACTACTAATAACTCTCAGGTCCAACCTCAACAACTCCCTAGAAAGGGCCAGAAAACTATCTTCAAAGGTACACTGGACTTTGAAACTCTGAAAATTGATGAAGAAACCCTTAAACGAGAAGATGAAACTTATGAGTACAACCATCTGAGACCAGCGTTTCCTGATCTCAAATGGGATCCTTTGGAGGTCTTTGAATATTCTGATAAAGGTCTCTTAGTTGATTCAAAAAATCCTTATTCAAATCTTTTCAGAGATGCCTATTCTGTCACACATTTAAACCCAAGAATTGGTACTGAAATCACTGGTGTCAAGCTTTCTGAACTGGATGATGTTCAAAAAAATGAACTGGCGCATTTGATTGCTCATAGAGTTGTTGTCTTCTTTAAAGATCAGCCAGATTTTAGTATTGACAGTCAATTGGAACTTGGAAGATATTGGGGTAAATTACACAAACACGCAACAACTGCTCTACCAAGAGATTACAAAAATGGTTTAGATGAAGTCCATGTTATTTGGGCTGATGAGAATAAAAAACCATACACAGCATATCCAGCTACTTATCTATGGCATTCTGATGTCACATATGAAAAGCAACCTCCTTCTTACACAACTTTAAAAGTTTTAAAGGGTCCTTCCTTTGGAGGTGACACTCTTTGGATATCAGGCTATGCTGTTTATGATTTACTTTCTCCAAGAATGAGATTATATCTTGAGGGATTAACTGCCTTGCACTCTGGTGTAGAACAAGCAAACGATTCTGCTCGTTCAGGTTTGCCTGTTCGTCGTGAAGCAATTATCACTGAACATCCTCTCATCCGTACTCACCCAGTAACTGGTTACAAGTCTGTATTTGTCAATCCCGGCTTTACACGAACCATTGTTGGAGTTCCTAAAGCTGAATCCGATGCTATCTTGAGCTATTTGTATGATCTAATCACTACTTCCCAAGATGCTACTGTTAGATTTAAGTGGGATGTAAATGACGTTGCTCTGTGGGATAATCGTGTTTCTGTTCACTCTGCTACATGGGGATTCTATCCTCAACGTAGACATGGCTTAAGAGTTACTACACATGGCGAGGTTCCTTATTACGACAAAAATGGCAAGAGTCAACAGGCTGAAAATGATGAAAAAATTGGATTGGTGAGAGATTTAGATGGAACTAAAGGTGGCAGTTATAATGATTAATTTTGAATTTTGAAAGTGTTATATTTAATCTTGTAATTAGTGTTTTTTGACGAAAAAAGCTAATATTCACAAAATAACTCAATTCAATTATTATTTTGAAATAAGTATCATGAGCAATTAATTTCTATAAAAAATATGTTGAGATGTTTTACAGCAATTTTTAAAGGGTGGACTGAAGTCTTTAATTTCAAGTCTTCTATGAATATATAGATTTTTAGGGCTACTAAATCTCTAAATTTTTATAATGTTGAATGCTGCTTAACAATTCAACAAGTTGTTAGACACATAAGAAGACAGTAATAAACTGCTTGTGAAATTTGTTTTCATCACAAATTTGAAAGATGCAAAGATTAGATATATCAAATCTGAATAACAACTCAATGACAAAAAATTCTTTTAAAGTGTGGAAATTAGGATTTACTTGAGAAATGACTTGAAAAGCATTGGCATTCTATTAAAAAAGTTGTTGTAATGATACAGTCTATTTATTTTTGAACATTTTGAAAGTCTTGAGTAATCACTATTCTATTAAAATAAACTAAATCTGAATATTTCTGAAATACTTTCTTATATTGTATGTCAAATTGGTTTAGGAGCTACATACTAATTTTCTATACTGATTTTTCAATTTTTTTGAAGTGATTTTTGACCTCAACGTGTATAAACACTGTAAAATTAACTATACACAACATAACAACGACTGTAATATTTAAAGTAATTGAAAAATTAACTAATATCATAAAATAACCATTTAAAAACGTATTGTATGAAACAATCTCAAAATTTCAGTGTTTAAAAAGATTATTTTTCAGAATTTCTCTGTGTTAACACAAACGAAATACAATCTAAACAGACAAAAATCGTTTAAAAGATTAAAACTGGATTCTTTCAATCTATTCCATGATATCAATGGGGTATAGGCAAAAGCAAGATGCAGAGAATAGAAAAAATGGAGTTTAAATTTTTTTGCTACAACTATATAGTACAACTTTTCAGAATAAGATATCAGATTTAACAGTGAAATAAATGTTTCAATCAAATGTTGAGCACATCTCACCAACTTATTTAACTAACGAAAGTTTTGTCTAGTCGTTAAAATATTTTGAAAGCATAAAATGTAAAAAGCTTTCAGCAAAATTTCATGGTTACTGATATATTAACTAGATTTCTAATGATGAATATAATAACAACTACAAATTCAACAGTAAATATATATATATAATTTTTCAAAAATGAATGTGGAGTCAAGTTAACGATACAATCCAAAAGCTCGATATCAGGACCAATTAGCATTTTTTTATTTCCGTGCACGTTTTGGTCACTTTAGTAAGGAATCAATTTTTTTTCAACAGTACTTAATGCGCTAAGTTCTTTATTGAAAATCAAAAAAGCATTGAATGCAGTATTTATCCAATATATTTATATTTTCAGCGTGAGCTCTATCTTCAGTTTTTTCTATATCACATGATTAAATAAAACTGGAGGGCTAATGGCCTCGCTCTTTAAGAGTGCTACAAAGCTTGTGATAACATCAATCAACTTGCTTCGGAACAAATCTCCATCAAGCTAGAAAGAACAAATTTGAAACATTTCAGGTCTGAAGGTAAGTAAGATTTAGTTCAACAGGTATGTTGAGCCAAGTCTTGTTGTGTCTAAATTTACATGCGAATCCGACGTTTTCATAATTTAAACATTTTTGAGATTAGAAAATGCAACAACGTTTGTTAGTTAAAGCTCTGTTTCTACCAATTCACATTTTTCCTGCAGTTTATCACTCAAAGTTATTGTTCAATATTACAACTATTTACCATGACATCTGCAACTAGTACTGGCCCAATGGCTCCTGTGGCTGAACTTTCAGTCAAAACTGCTACTTCTCATATTGATTCCGAAGGATTAAAGCTTCATGTTAAAACTTGGGTACCTTCACCAGGTGTCCCATTTAAAGGCAAATTTTTGTTTAATCACGGCTTTTGCGACGATTCTGATAATTTCAACGACGTCTTTCCTTATTTTGCCACTCAAGGATACGAAGTCATTTCATTTGATCAGCGAGGAGCTGGAAAAACATCTCCTGGTGAACTTTTTGCCATCACAAATGAACGATTGGTGTATTCCGATCTTGATAAAATGATTGAAGAAATAACGAAAGATTACGACGGAAAGTTGTTCTTAGGTGGACATAGTATGGGCGGTGGTATTACTTTGAGCTATGGTATTAAAGGAACTTATAGAGAAAGAATAGATGGATACTTGGCTTATGCTCCTTTGGTTCTACTCCACGAGAGAACAAGACCGGGTTGGTTGTTGAAAACTGGTATATCAGTTTTAGCGAAAGTTGCTCCCACTCTCAGAGCGCCAACTGGTTTGAATCTGGAATATCTCTCAACAGATCCAGAGAGAATTGAGTTTGTAAGAAACCATCCAAAACGAATTCAAGCTACTGCTCCTCAGATGGGTGCTATGCTTGAAAGAGGTGAAAAACTAGTTGAGCCAGATCATGTAGCAAACTTTGTGAATCGTCCTGTTGCCTGCTTTCATGGTACCTCAGATTATATTAATTCTTACAGAGGGACTGTAGAGTTTATGGATGTTTTACAAGTACCTGATAAACAGTTGTTTAGTTATCCTCAGTACTATCATGACCTTTTCCACGAAACTAAAGAAAGAGTGGAAAACGTCTTGAAAGACACATTTGAGTGGATGGGGGAGAGATCAGGGGATGGAACTGTAGCTGAAACTAAAGAGGTTACAAATGAAATTGTTTCAGAGGCTGATGATGTTAAGCAAGAAGGGCCTTCAAAGTAGTTTGAGCTAATCGAGTGTTTATTTAAACTTATTGAAAAAAGTAGATTTTTTCAAAGAAGTTATATATCAATAAAAATTATATTAGTGATGAAGTTAAAGAACGAACATGTTCACATTTACCTACTTATTATTTGCCTTAGAATATATGTGAATTCTGGAATTGATGAAACCATATTTCGAGTTTTCATACATAAGGAACTTCCAGTTATTTAATCGTTTCGAATAAAAAATATTTCATATTTCTGGTTAATTTAATTTGAATTATTTGTGAGCAGCTGAATATTGACTAGGAATTTTGTAAACAAAAATTGAAGATTGTTAGCAATGTTCAAACAATTTTTTGGTTGAGTGCAGATTCTTGAATATATTACAATTGATAATTCAGGAACGTGCTTAAAGCGCTCTATAGCGAATTAACACAAGTATTTAAATCAGAAAAAATCAATTATAAAGGCAAAGATGGCTCTCTCTCTAAACAGCCAAATCTATATTAGACAACAGTCTGAAATATTTCATTAAAAAGTTTTTTTTAATTAATTTATTTTTCAATAATTCGCAGATATAGCACAATATTTCTAATTTCTACTACTGAACCAAAAATGAGTTTCATACTATCCCATTTACTTCATGAGGAATCTGAATCTAATCTTTGATTGAAATAAGCTGAAAGATAATTAAATTCATGGGTGTCTCCAAATCTTTGAAATATACTCGACAATTTTAAAACCTTCTGTTGAAATCATCAAGCGTTAATGTTGGCTCAGAACACTCTGAGAAATACAGTTTCAACTCTTTTTTTTGTCATTTCTGACAGGATATCATGAAATTCAAAGTAACTATGAAGAAAAAAAGAAACCAGAAACTTATGATAAGAAAACCATTTTTACATCTTGATCACTGAAAATTACTGTTAATCACTCTGGCTCAATGATGGCAGGTTAAAGAATATCCAAACAAATGATTCTGGGTCAAGATTTCATAAAGATATGATTATTTACAAGTAGAAAGCATATTAGAAATCACTCCAAGTAACTGTTCATTTTCGCACGCTGCCGCAACACGCTCCTTATCATTTAGTTGTTTATTGACTTGCCGTTCACTTTGATGAGTACCTTCTCTTACTTTAATCACTATCCTATACCGCGGAGGTAAACATCTCTCTAAACGCACTCGAATACCAAGACCAATGAGAGTTGCCAAACTACAATGTGTAATTGTAGGAGTAATCTCAACATACACTTCCGCGATTTCGTCTATTCTTCCAGAATCTGTAACTTTAATATGTGGAAGATTAACAACAGCGAGTTGGCCCAGTGATAGCGGATGCTCAGGATCAGATATTGTTGAAATCAAATCATAAATCTCTTGTGCATCAATAGGTTCATAATCGTCTGAGATTTCAGAATATTCAGATGTTGTATCTTCAGGATCAGAAAGTGTCAAGCAATCAAACAGTGACAAAGGATTGATTGTGAGATTATTAGTGTATTTCTTTGGCACCCCTTTCAGTAAAACATTTGATATCTGTGTTGATTCAGTAACTGACTCTCTTGTGGGTAATGACGAGGAGTCAATAATAGTAGGGTTAGCGTTGATGGGATCTGTGTCCATTGTGTTTGATAATGAAGCTCAAACAGTTGGAAAATATTGAACCTTCTTAAAGACAAAACTATAAATCATCACGTGATCTATGAAGTTAGGGTTTTAAGATTGATATTGACAATGTTTTGATTGATAAAACACTTGATATCGCAACAATGGCAGTCGATAACAAGGTCAGAATTATTGCATTGAGTGGTGCCTCGAGCACTGGAAAGAGCGTATGTATAAGCTTTGTGTGAAATTCGAAATAATAACATTTGAAGACTCTCACCAGATTGCTTAGAGATATTTTACCAAACTCAACAATACTCTATGAGGACGATTTTTACAAAGTATGTCAATGATCAAGATAACAGAGTATTAAATCTAATTTTTAAAAGGAGGAAAAAGACATTCCAGTGCATGAGAATGGACTGCAAGACTGGGACTGTCCCGAAGCTTTTAACATTAACGATTTGCTTAAAGTGCTTTCACATCTTCAAGAAACTGGCGAATTCCCTTCTGGGTTTGAGTCTAAAGAAGAAACAAACACTTTAGGTCCAACAAATGTCAGTGAAGAGCAGCTTTCAGAAGCTAGAAAATCAATTGCGTTAGACTCTGAAACCCGTTATGTTATCATTGACGGTATCATGCTATACTATGAAGGATCACCACTACTGAAACCTGGAATCATTGATATCAAACTCTTTCTTCGATCTCCGTATTTTGAATTGGCAAAACGCAGAGCTGCAAGAAGTGGTTATGTGACACTTGAAGGGTTTTGGACAGATCCTCCTGGATACTTTGATGATATTGTCTGGCCTCGATACGTAGATACCCATTCATATTTATTTGAAGCAAATCAAGTTGATGGGCCATTTACAAAACAGGCCAAAGATGATTTCAACATTAAGACTCCAGACAGTATGAACTACAATATGTCTGAACTTTTAGTTTGGGCGACTAAAGAACTTCAGGTCTTGTAAAAAAAATATTGTTTCTTATAAATTTCATTCTTCTAACTATTGTGACTTGTTAGTGTAAGGCTTTCCATCTCCATATCCCAACTTTGTGACAGTTTCTGCCATTTGGGTGTTGACTAGTTCAACCAACCCATTGACATCTTCATTAGTTTTTCCTTTAGTATCAATGGGCTTCAAAACTTCAATCTCAATTTTACCAGGTCTGAAAGTTTTAGTCTTGAAACTAAACACTTTGGAATAATTACTGACAACCCATGGAACAAGAGGAACCTGAGCTTGAACGGCAAAATGGAATGCTCCTTTCTTGAAGGGAAGAAGCTTTGGAGTCAAAGAATAAGATCTGGTACCTTCAGGAAAGATGAAAACGCTTTGGTTTTTGGCATGCATGTGTTTAATGGCTCCGCTGAAAGCCTTTAAAGCGTTTTCTCTATTGACACGGTCAACATAAACAGCACCAGATAAAGTCATAAACCAGCCTAAGAATGGATAGTACTTGAGAACCTTTTTACCAGTGACAGAGCAGTATCTTGGAAATGATGCACCAAGCATCAATACGTCTAGTTCGGATTGGTGATTGGCAACGAAAACTGCTGGCCGAGTAGTAAGCAGTTCTTCATTCTTGATCACAACTTCAATTCCCAAAATATAGTAGCAAAGAAAGTAGAAAAATCGAGCAACTGTCCATTGAGCTAAGCCTTGCTTTCCGATCAAAGTTAAGAGTGTAGATGTGATAAGACCTGGAAGACAGTAAAAGTCAGTACAAACAAAATTGAGCCTAGCGAGTTATATACTTACCATAAATTGCAGCGATGCAAATCAAGAACAAGTAGACAACTAAACGAGTATAAAACTGCAATTGAGGTATAACACCGGTGAATCCCATAATGAATGTTCCGATAAGACTGAGTTGGAGAATCATTTTTAATGTGGGTGGTGATGAGTGTCTAAAAAATAGATGAGAGTATTTTTTGATTTTCCAGAGGTATTTAGAGTAGTGAAACAGACCTTCAGACTATCAAATTTGTGTTGAAAAGTGACCCATCTGTGCTGAAAAACCGACTACATTTCAAGTACTCTTAATCAAAACATATAGTTTTTAGCAACCGTCTCATTTTTGTTAAAATGTAAATTTGTTGAACTGTCCTCCTTTTCAAAGTAAGTTTGCAGTGAAAACTAATGCTGAAATGGCAAACTCAATAGATAAAGTTAGATACGTCTCTCAATCAATCAATAATTTTAACTATTCAAATACTTTTCGTTTTATATAACAAATTTTCACTATACAGGACGACGAAGTCGTACTATTAAAGTACAGCTTCTTTAATTATAAGAATTTCCCATTTGTTTCTTAATACAACAGCTTCCGCTGGGTGGTTCAAATTACTTTAATTTAAGGTGAGGTAGTGCAGATACGTCTCTTATTCAAGTGAGAAACTCACCTAGATTGCATTTTGCTTTTTTGATTTGGTATAGAATTCATGAAAAATGGTTAATTTTCCAATAAAAACAATTTACAAATTATTTCAGTTTGTGAATTAACATCATGAGTATAGCAAAGAGCGTTCAAATTCTGGGTGTGTCTCTGTTAAAATTATTAAAAAAAACTACAGTCATTTCTGATGGAATGAAATATCTGTAAATGGTTTATATACAAATTTAATTCTTTAGCGAAGAGAGAAATCCTCTTATCATTGTATCAAATAGCCCTTTCAAAGTTGCAACATCCAACCCCAGTTCCAAAGCAATAATATCTAAATTTTTTCTCTGCAACCCGGTTCCAAGCAAAGCGACATTTTGAATACCGCTTAATTTGACAGAGTAAGATTCCGCAGTGTAATAGTTGGTAGCAAGAATAGGGATCAAATCGACAATCACAGGTAAATCAATCAAATTATTCGTATAGCTTTCCAGTCGTTCAATGTCAGCTTGAAGCAATAGAATAGCTGTAGACATTTTTCTAGTGCTGGATCCACAGGCTTCAAGGACACTCAAAGCTTGCAAAGATTCAAGTTGTTGATAGAGACCAGGTAGGAGTCTAATGAAACGACTTTGAAAATCAGCTACATATTTATCAATTGAAGCAATTACTGACTTAAGCATGACACAAGTATGCTCACCTGTAATCTCGTTCGGAATTTGCTTAATGTATACAGGTTTAAAACATGATTTCTTCCAAAATTTACCAAGTTCTTTTGTCAACCCATAAGAAACACTAAGATAGTCAAGCTTGATTTTGGATGGTGCCGGAGGTGATGAGTCGGAAAAGCCAATTTCAGACACATTAAGATTACCACTAAAATGCTGTTCAAGAAGATCTAGTGCACAGCTTCCATAGCCTTGACCAGAATAACTAGCAATTCTGACAATTCGTGCTCCTAATAATTCAGGAAAGTTGATATCTTGAAATTGCTGAGCGACTAACCAAGGAACTAAATCACCGTCAGCACGCATGGCCTTACTAAGATTGTTGCGCACTGTTGCTTTAGAAATTTTCCCTTCAAATGCAAGTTGAATAACGCATAGAGGAGCTTCAGATATGTCTGCTTTCAAAATATACAATTGATGAGCTGGTGCATCACTCAAAAGTTGAAGATCATTGGGTGAATTTTTGTAATGACTCGATGTATATAAAGTCATAACATTTTGTAACAACAATTCTGATTCCTGTGTTTTAGAAAATAAAAAATCTCTATCAACACTGAACAAGCTACAATTTTTCATTAATGGCTGGATTGACAAATTTGGAGCATCCATTGATTCAAGACAAAGAAGTTCATTAAGCCAATGCTCTACTGAATCATTTTGTGAGTAGCGAATAGGTGTGTTTAAAGTGATTTCTTTGACACGAGAGTTTTTTTGTTCTTTCAGTTGTTTTATTAACTTAAGAGATAATGAACGGCCCGTACCTTCATATCCATGAACTGTTGAGGCCATAAAAACCAAGTAAGGTCCCATTAATTTTTGCACAACTTTCAAAGGTATAGCAGCTGCCTCATCTATCACTAACAATTCGCATGCACCTAAAAGCTCAGGCTGGTCTGGCCGAATAAATTGAACAGTTTGTTTATGAGATTTCGTAACAACAATACTAACTACTGATTTGAGTGGACCTTTCATTCTGACCACTTGAAAATCTGTATTATTTTCGTAATCATTTGAAATAAGTCCTTGAACAATAAATTGAAAAACTGTTTTAAGATTTTCAGGACCAGGAGCAGTAATGAAAATGTTACTATACCCAAGAATAATGGATCGTGCTATAGCCAGACCAAGAGTAGCAGATTTACCTCGTCCTCTGGCTGCAGTCAAAGCAACAGTCATTTTACTCATTTTTTTTGTAATGATATCGTTAAATTGGGAAAGTGCAATAGCTTGATCCTCTGTTTTAAAAGATTGCATATCAAAACTAGACAAATCTTTTTCAATTGAAATTTCAGAATCTTCAAAACAATTCACATTTGTATCACCATGCATAATCTGAAAATCTTGATCTAATCGATAAAAATTTTCCAAAGATTTGGCAAAACGCTGGCCAAATCTGTTTTGAACGTTTGTAAATCCTTCCGTGACATACTTGGAATGCATATCTTGACCCATGTTCTCACTGTTGTCAGTCAATAAAATAATTAGCCCTCCTCCTTGAACAGTCTCAATAGTTCTGGCGATTGTGTTTGGTGTCAATGCTTCCACATCTTGTAAGATACAAAGTCCATAAGTGTTTCCTAAAATTTTCTCCGTATCTTTAAAAGCGGTAAATCTAGTACTTTTTGATTTTAAGAATTCTTCATTTCGAGAAGGGTTTTCAGTAGAATTTTTTGGCTTTTTAGGCAGAGTGTTAATTGGATTCTGGGTTTTATAGCACCATAAGACATCAGGATTACTCAAGCCTGTTTTTAGAATAAGATCATACAGCTGAAAAATTTGAGATTGAGCACTGGTTGGAACTACAACAAGTGTACGAACATTACTCTAATAAACCAAGTTAGTTTGAAGTCCTTTATTTATTCAAATATAGCATACTTGTAAGTTACGTTCAAGTATCAATGAAAGCCTACCATCAACCATCTTTCCACGCTTTGAAGAATGATTGATATTGGAAGTTAATATTTGATTTGTCCCAATTAGTCCCAATATTGTCAAATTTTTTGAAAATGGTAGGGTAACAACTCTAGAAATGTATATTTGATTTACTTCTCAACACCAAAGATCTAGAAATTTAAATCTGAAAGCAAATAATTTAATCAATATACGTCACAATGTCAGAACCAGCGTCAGCATCAGCTTCTCAAGAGCCGGAAGGACCTCAAAATGATCCTTCTTCTTTTTTAAACGAAATTAGAGGAAATGAAGTTATCGTAAAGCTCAATTCTGGGTTAGAATATCATGGTAGGTATTCTCTGTATTGTATCAGTTTTTGCAGTTTCTGACTTTTGTGCTAGGGAAATTGCAATCTGTTGATGGCTTTATGAATATTGCATTAGAGAAGGCCAGTGAATACTGGAACAAGCGTCATATCAAAAGCTATGGTGATGTATTTATCAGAGGCAATAATGGTGAGTATTGATCTACTATAACTATGGAACGGTAGGCTAATAATTTCACAGTCATTTTTATTTCAGCAGTCTAGATAACTATTTGTGCCCCATATTTATTTATTTGAGTAATGAGATACTGTTCACGACTTGAAGTAAAGTGAGTTTTCTGGTGGAAAGCTTTGAAATTATCGCGTTTCAAATCTAGATCTTTTCATTTGTAGTCTTGATTGTTGAACGGTTAATCGACTTTTTATTCATCGAATATATTTGAGATTTTAGCTGTTGGTTCAATAACTAACAGAAAATGAAATAAAGAGTAAAAATAGAGGCATGTTTAGATACGAGTTTAATATCAATTATATTTCTACTACTGGGTTGCTATACAAATAAACAATCACTGTAGTCAAGCTAGACTTTTGGTATATTGCAGGTTTGTCAAACTTGAGAATCAGCAGTCAAAATTTAAATTTTATTTTCTGGGATTTATATCATCAAAATTACACAGACAATTTAGACATACTAAAGTCAACAAGATAGACATGAACTGAAAAAGTTACTTGTGTGAAATTTAAGTAGAAGTAATTTTTTCAATTTATTTAATATTTGCAATAATTATTGTAGCTACAAAACTGTTGAAAATTTTTGGATAATATTTCAACTTGGTTCTATACTTTTAGCCAAGCAGCTTGAAGAGTATCAAAAATATACACGCAAAAAACAATCTTACCAAGAATAAATAACTTCAATAAACGCGTCCTAAAACATGGACTTAATGAAATTGTTCCATAAGTTGAGCAGCAAATGTTTTTTGAAGAGTTTCTTATTCAAATACATAACAATTTGAGAATTGTGGTGGCAAGAGAAATAATGGGCCTGCAATTTATGATAAATTTAAAGCTAATCGGAGGTAAGAAATACACAATAATCAAACTACACAAATGTTCATCTGGTCGCGGGTTTTAAAAAACTTTTAAAAAATGTATGAAAAATGAAAATGAATAAAAGTCAAAGATGAACAAGTTTTTAAAAAAAATGGTTAAAAATTGAAAAAAATGAATGAAAAGTGAAAATAAATAAGAGTTAAAGAAGATGAATAAGTTTTTGGAAAAATTGATTGATAATTGAAAAAATGGATGAAAGGTCGCAGAACCAAAACTAGTTGATCCATAATAATAAATATCTTAATTCTTTGGATAAAAATTTAAAATGAATAAATCTGGAAATAGATGACAATTGAATAAAATGTAATAAATTCAGCTTATCTAGTTTCTTAAAAAAACTATTATTTCCCAAAAGAAATCAAGAAAATATCGTAAATAAAAAGTCAAATAATATCAAAATAATTTAGTACTTTTTCAAGATTAAATTAACCAATTTCAAACACTTCAAATCTTTTAATATAGAAATTCAGAAAATTCTTATTAAAGTTGGTGACATTTGGCAAGGAAATCACAATTACAGTCGGGGTTAGGACATATGAATCTGTGACACAAGCCAAAAGGCTCACAAACTTCACACTGAGCTGGACAGTGGTCTAAAGGATCTTCAAGTCAGAAGGAAATTTGCTATTTGTGTGTATGAGTATACAAATTTTATACGCATTTAGATGAACATTGAATTTATATAGTCGTTTATCTGATAAATCCGTTTAATAAATATTTTGATACGATATTTTTATTTTTTGTCACAAATTTTTTCCATCGCTTTCTCGCTCACCCACCTTCCGACTCTTCTTTCTCTAACTACTTATACTTCTTCTTATCACGTCTGCTCATCTTGTTGTCGAACTGAAAGCATCCAGATTCTGTAGTTTTTGTTTCTGGTTTCTGGTTTCTACGATATATCTCCATATTTTCTGTGGGATTCTTCTGTGAGTGGGTGTCTCTCATGATTTTGGGTTTGGTAGTCTTGAATATTTAGACGCTTTCTTTTCCGTGCATCACCAACCTTGAAGAAGGATGAGTTTTACTCCTCACAATATAAACCATCCATACAAAAATGTCACGAATGGCGTGACTCCAGCTCCAATACATTCCCATAATGATGAACAACTGGTACATCCACAGGTCATTAAACAAGAGTTGTCGGAAGAGCTGGAAAACTGTTCTATACCTGAAGCACAAATGTTGCAATCGCGATATTCGACTAGAGTGGAAAGTCAACAGTCAGACCTATCAACTGCAGAACAGCCGAAAATCATGTTGAAGTTTACCAATTTGAAGAGCCAGGAAAATTTCAACCAACCCATACAACGTCTATCTACTGGCCCATCCGAGTCCTCTCTAGACCATATTCACGAAGTGGGACCTGACGGTCATGTCACTGTTAACGAAGCTGGAATCAACTTCCTTCCTCCAATAACACTACCGCCAAGTATCCATTCGCATCCTGGATACTTTAAAGATATGAAAACCGCCAAACCGTCGAGGTCTAAGGAATTTTATAAAATCGGTCCTAGATTTAAAAGAACTTGTCAAAATTTTGCATTATGTGATCCTACAGGCCAACCAGTATACGCTGTCATCAGTGCCCGATTTGATCGCGGATTCAAAAAACTAAACGACGACTGGCTGGCATATAGAAGAAACTATTTCACACTTTCAAGTGCTTTCTCGCTGAAAGCGGAAAAAGAAGATACATTCGGAAAAATTCCTCCATTTGCAGTATATTCAGACAACCATCTCAGAGTTTTATCATTTGCAATTCGAATAACAGCTCTGCGTATATGTTCAGATGGTGATATGGAGGAGCTTCCATTAGTACAACATACTGCCAAAAGAGATAAGGGTCCTCGTGAAGCACCAGCTATTATACCGGCGGTTCCAGGGTTACTACCGGACCATAATTTCATGAGAAATAACACTCATTACCGGTCTTCAGCCCGTCTTCAAAAAATTGAACCTTTTTTTTTAAGACGTAAACAGGGATTGGGTGAATTTGTAAAATATTACCCAGATGGAGATAAAGTTGCTCATGTGGTTCTACATGATAGAGTACAGTTTACAACAGCTGGTGGTGGGGGAGGATCACAAATTTGTAAAGCCGTGGTACAACTTATAGTTACATTGGAAGACAATAATTCATATGTTCTAGCATGGTCTGAGACTGATCCATTTATTTTAAGGAATAGGTCGCCAGGAAATTACTACGATGATGGAACACTTATTCCTCGAATGAAAAAAGCTGGGGATGAAGAGGAGGAAGATGAAAATTCTGAAAGAAATTTACAACAGATTTTGTTAGGAAGAGCAAGATTGCTGAGTGAACAATTTCAAGACGAGTATAGAGAAATTGATGAACACTCTGATTGTGAGCCAGTACTTCTTGATACAGATCAAGGTGATTCAGACATGAATGATCAAAGACGAAGGCGCGCAGGTACTTTCGGACCTCCTATAGAAGACAGGAGAAAAAAACGGGCAATAACTCCTGGAAAGATTATACTCCAAACTTTCAATGAAAAAGGAGAAAGTAAGGCACAGTTTGAAAATTGATATTTTTCTAGTGAACCAGAAAAAAGTTGAAGAATTTTTATTCAAGGTTTATATTTTTCACCATCTGGGTGAAATTCAAAGAAAATATCAACTGAAATATAAAAACTACATGTATATCTAGATTGGTATATTTGGTTGAAGACAACTTATTCAATGTCGAATTCATTCTGCTAATATCTGGTTTTTATTTATACATTTTTTTTGATTCTGCCACTGAGTCCAAGGCCAACAACTTTATGGAACCAAGCATAATATTCTGGTAATGGATTAGTAAATACTAATGCGTCGAATTGAAAAAGAGTGGAATAGAATTGAACAACTGTGAGTGCCCTTGTTTTCAGAGTGTAAAAGCATTTAAATGTTTGTCATTTTGAATCAAGAAGTTCATTCCAGATTTCAAGAACAAGAGACAATCGACGATAAGCTTCAGTTACAAATTTTTCCTTTCTTTCCGTTTCACTATGGACGGCAGCATGGATTTGAGAAAACGATCATCTTGTAACATTTGAAAGGGATGGTAAATACAATGCAAAGCTTAGTAGGAGAGGTACTGAAACTTAATTGAAAAAAAATACAGCATTATAAGCAAAGAATTATTTAACATATACACAGCGAGCAAAAGTGTTTTGTCAATTCAAGGTCCATGGTTTCTGCAAGTTTAAGAAACACTCAAAACTGTAAAACTCCAACCAAACTTGTGCAATTGCTCTTTGACAAAAAAAATACAAGAAAATTATAGTCAATAATGATTAAATATCACTCGTTTTGGAAACATATTTTTTTGTATTGACGTAAACAAGGGTGTCAAAAAAACGTATTTGCTTGTCCTAATAGAACAAGATGGCATCTCATATATAGTCAAAGGTTAATTGATTACAACAGATAAAGCTACGGAATCGAAAAAAATACTTTAAAATTTTTTATATTTGAGTTTTTGTACTCAGCAAATGAGTAAAACAACGTTTCCAGACCTAACCAGAGGATTATGATTTTAAATTCCATTGATGCTGATAAGTTGGACCTTGGAAACGTATTTAGTCAATAAATCCAAAACAAAAGAAAATAGTATTAGGTTAACATATATATAATTTAATTAAATTGGTATTAGAGATATTGAACGTCATGATTCAAAAAATAATTTAGAGAAGGGCAAAAACACCAGCGGCGACAGCACCGAAGACACCGGCAGCTTGGTGAACGTTAGCACCGTTAGCGGAACTACCACCGTTGGCAGCAGAAGCAGCAGCACTACCGACTGCACCACTTGCACTTGAAGCAGCGGAACCAGCGGCATTTCTAGAAGCAGAAGCAATGGCACTGCTGACAGCGGATCTGGAAGCACCAGAGGCAGAAGTGGCAGCAGCAGAACCAGCAGAAGCAGAAGCAGAGCCAGCAGAGAGAGCACTGGAAGCAGAAGCACTGGCTGAAGCAACAGCGGAAGAAGCTTCAGCAGAGGCAGATCCAAAGATAGCACTGGAAGCAGCACCACCGGCACCAGCGACGGCAGAAGAAGCATCACCAGCAATGGAACCAGCACCATCAACAGCAGAGCTGAGAAGGTTTTGGGCATTGACACCAGCGGCGGCGACAGCGAGAACGACTAATGAGAATTGCATTTTTTTAGATGTATTAATAGGTTCTGATGATGTGAAGAGCTGGAATCTAGAGCTATGCTGAAGTATTAGAGAATGTTTTGATATAATATCAGTTTTAACAACAATTGCGAGCGAAGGACATTGGTATTTATAGATGAATGTTTGCGTTTCTTTTTAATATTTCTTTTTAAAATTCTTTACATGATTTTTGTTTGTACCTTTTAGAGTTTTTAATTAACATTTCATGGGATGGATTAAAGGGAGCGAAGTTGGCCATGGACTCAGGCAGGCAGACTCAAAATCAGGCTTTTAGCTAGAGATTTTCAGGCCATTTCCCAACATAGCGGGTGCTTGAAGGCAGCGTGTCAGCATTCATGCTTTTGAAAATGGCGAAGCGACGTGAAATATTTCAGTAGAAACAAGCGGGCAAAGAAAGGCAGTTGTAATATATCGGATAGTCCTTGTTGATTAGTCAATTGAGCCAAAGAACTCATGCGTTGCTGGACGAATGAGTAAGTTTGTGAACGAGATTTCATGGACAATTAGCAATTAGCCGAATGTCTTTGTTGCCACTGATCTGGTTTCTTTAAAATATGATTCCAGACTGGTGAAAAAAGTGTTATCCGAGGTACCGGAGCAAGCATGCGACGATTTCCATCGAGTATATAATGCTGTACTGTGATACCAATGCACTTGAAAATCCGGGTGCAAACTGATTTCATAGTCTTACGGATCTTAGTATGCAGGATTCTGTATATTCGGATTATCGTGGAGAAGTAGATTGTGCAGGATAATGAGATTAACCTGTTTCAAGTGCGCCTCTTTGTTCCTATGTTTAAAAAAATATATATTCATACACACTCAAATACATATCACAAACAACCAACTCTTGGTAGAACCAATTAATAGCTCTGTCATTTCAATTCTTTATTTACATATTGCTGATTCAGCCTTGATTCATTCTTTGATTCATCCTTCAAACCTTCCATCTTCCAACAACCCAATCATTCAATATAGTAGTATTTCTTTGATAAAATGTAAAAAAGTAAACAAATCGCATAATAGAAAAGTCTTGGTACTGTAGCCGGTACGTACCACGAAACAATTCAAACCCTCTATAGGCCCTGCGAGCCTTGCCGCGTAAATCACAAGCTTCACAAGCCCATCTTTAAGAAGCGTTTCCTAGTTTTCTCCAAATACTAATGGGCTTGATACTTGCTAAATTGCCTAATGTGGAGACACTCAACTTTATTTGCAATATGGTTGTGCTCATTATCACATGACTGGCAAATTTAAAAATGTTTAATCACATGACTGAAACATTTATTCTCCCAATTGTGTCCGAGTTGGGACTTGGCCAATTTTTTTTAAACAAAGTTGAATTTTATTTCCTCCATGTTATTCCAACTGGAGCCGAATACTTTTAATATTATCAATGTCGTCTCCTAACTCGTACGAAACTTCTGCGTCAGCGTTGGGTAATGAAGATACGCAAGTACGTAACTTGGAGCTCACTGGTCATGAGTCTTTCGAAACAGGTACATCTCTTAAAGAAGAAGTTATCACTGACAAACCTCCGAGTAGTGAAACAGCATTAGAAAAAGGTTCTCAGTCCAAAACTAGCGAAAACTTTTCTCATCCAGCAGAATTTAAAGATGAATATGATGACGCTCAGTTGAATACCAAAGACATTTTGATTCAGGAACAGGAACAACAAAATGATTCTACGAATATCAAACTACAACAGAGTCATGAAGAATCAAACAATTTTATGAGCCAAACTTGTGGAACTCTAAACGGAGATACTGAGCAAGGAGAAACAAGTCTTGATCCAGAAGCTGCAAACTCTCTATTGCCAGAAATTACTAATGTGGAAGATCACCTCACACAGATTCATGGTAAACCAATAGACAATTTATTGATTCAAGGAGGAGAAGTTAATCAGACTGGTGAATCTGCTAGTCAAACTGAAAGTACTGCAAAGACTGTTGAAGGATTTACTGAAAATCTCGAGATGGATAAGGTCGCCACCGCTATCATGCAAACTAATGAACTTGAAAGTGATGGCATGAAACCAGAAACAGTTGAAAATGACATGATCATTGACCAGAAATCGGACCAAATTGATCCGTCTGAAATGCCAATTGATAATGATAAAACATCGTTAGCAATGGATGTCGATCTACCTGATCATCAACTTGATGATATTAATGTTACTATAACCAAGTCAGAACCTGTTGAAGTCATTGAGACTGATGCTATTGATTTGGCCTTAAACAATCAAAAAGTACACTACAGTTCAGACTCTGATTCTTCCTCATCAGAATCTGATTCTTCTTCTGATTCTGATTCTGATGCAGCAGAACACGAAGAAAATGACGGTGAGACTGAAGATCCAGAGGAAGCTGAATCTACGGGCCCTTTAAAATCGAAACATGAAATACTTGATGAGCCAGCTCCAGTAATACCTTTGGATTTAAAAATTACTGATAGTACTCCCCTTGAGCCAGTAGGAATCTTGACTCAAATATCTCACAAGACGTTATTAATCACTGCGAATGTATCAGGGGAGTTCAGAGTATTACGGGACAATTATACTATCATGTGTATGGACAAAGAACCATTGGGAGTTTTATATGAGACTTTTGGAAGAGTGGAAAAGCCAATTTACACTGTGAAAATGAGTACCGTTGAGGGAGCTGAAAAGTTCAGATCAAAAATAGGTCATATCGTTCATTACGTGGTTAAGGGTAGTGATGGTTTTGTGATGACTGACGATGTTAGAAAAGTAAAAGGAAGTGATGCAAGTAACATTCACGATGAAGAAATTGCAGATGAGGAAAAGGAATACTCTGATGATGAAGAAGAAAGATTAGACAAACTTAAACGAAGAAAAAAACCAAGCAGAACGGATGGGAAGACGAAGAAGAAAAGCAGAAATAACCAACATCCAGATGAGAACGCTCAGAGCCAAAAGCATGATTATGATTTAAATAAACGTCCTCAACACAATAATCAAAATCGGTTAGACCAGAAGTCTCACAAATACTCCAATCCAAGTAGAAGTCAGTCTCAGCCCAGTTCTAAGCCAAACTTTGGTTCGACACTGTACGGAAATCCTCAGTTTAACAATGGAGCTAGTTCACAATTCACCCAGAATAATCAAATGTACTGGAATCAACTAATGATGCAGCAGATGATGATGATGAATCAGCATCAAATGAACATGACCCCCCAGCAACAAATGGAGTTCTATGCTCAGCAGCAGCAACAACAATTTCAGCAGCAGCAACAGATGCCTTTTGTTCAAAATCAAACACAAAATTCTCAAAGTCAAGAACTTAATCCAACAGCTTACCAAAGCCATTATCAAAATCAAAACCAGTATCAAAATCAAAATCAAAATCAAAATCAAAATCAAAATCAAAATCAAAATCAAACTCAAACTCAAAATCAAAATCAAACTCAAAATCAAAATCAAAACCAAAACCAAAATCAACCACACAACCCATATAATGGGAGACAAGGTATACCCAAGAGTTACGATTATTGATTATTTATTTCAGTTGTTTATTTTTATTCAGCTCTATCATTAGGGCTTATGTTAATATTTTGCATGCAATTTATAGATTCTTTAAATGCTTATACCAAGATTTTACTTCAAAGTGTAAAATCCTCATAACCTAGTATCTATTCTAGTGATAAAATTTTCAAACTACATTGATTTAACAGTCTCATTTTACACTTGGTAATTGATTTATCTTAGGGGCGTCGTAACAATATTTTAAATCTGTGCCTAGATAAATATCTCTGTGAACTTTAACTTTGACGGAGTCAGACGGCCAGGATATATCAACTCATGATGATGAGATATAGAAGGCACATTTAAAAATACTAGTAAAATTATTGATATCTTTTTTGAATAGTGACAAAGATTTTTATAGAAAACGAAAAGTTTTTGAATAGTTAAAATCAATATTAATTTTTAAAGTAATATGGCTTGAAATTATGTCTTAATGATTAGTTTGAACCTAGGGATTATTAAAAATGAAAAATCTCAGATTTCGAGATTTAGATTGCCTCGGACTAAATGATGTTGCAAGATCTAATATTCAAAATTGAAATTGATTAAATCCACATTTTCAGGTATATATTTTTTGTGAAATATAGGAAATGTACTCAAGTGAATTTCATCAATCATCAAGTATCTTCGTAACATTTTTTTAAAATTATCAACACTAAAAAGTTAGATTATGCTAGGTTGGAAAAAAAATCTAAGCTTTTGCCTCAAGCAAGAGCAATCATTTCAAGCCTGGAAGCCCTTACAGATCTTTGCAAACTGTGTCACTGAGAAGAAAGAAATTTCAACAAAAATATGGATTAGGTTCAAAGCTTGATACTTACCTTGAACAGACTGAAAAATTGAACTTCCAAGAAAGAGGCGCAATTGAAAATATTTCAAAAGTAAAAAGTTCGGCAAATTATTAACTTATTCGACCCAGCTGAAGCTTAGGTATTGTAGACAAAAATTACATGTCTACGTTTTTATTTGGTCATTACAAAATTCGTCAACACTAGTTAACTCAATCTTCGTACAATTATTTAATTATTCATCCTGATACTGCGTGGTTACGTATGATGGGAATTTTAAAGTGATTTGGATTTAAGTTCTAAAGTATTGTTTTAACTTGAAGTCTTTGGTGATCTCTATTTATGAGACAGCAATTGTATTTGTACGTCTCCAAATGATTATAGTATGCAATTTCTGGTCCTTATGAAATTCAAAAGGTCAGTAGCTACACGTTTGGTAAGGCTTCAACTTGTTTTTTTCTTTAGATAGATGAGTTATAGACCTCATTCTAGAGCTGGACCCAGCTGACGAAAATACAATTCACTAGTCTGTTTAATATGGTTTCTTTGTGCACAGTAACTTTGTTAGTTGAAAAAATGAAAGAGATATACTGTGATTTAATCCCAGAATTAGTAATATTTTTTTTGTTGTCAATATGTGTTTAGTCAGTAGTTGATGCAAGTTAACTTGCAATAAATTTGTTATTAATAAAGACAAGGTAAAATGATGAACAAGATGAACAAAATAAACAAGATGAACAAAATAAGCAAGTTGAACAAAAAACAAGATAAACAAGATAAACAAGATAAACAAGATAAACAAGATAAACAAGATAAACAAGGCAAAAGCCAGTTTTGCTTGATCTTGCTAGATCTTGATTGTAGGCCAAAAACTTTTGGTAAACATGATCATTTTTTATATGCAATACGACTAATAGTAGCTGAATGTTCAAAGTTGATCATTTTTAATAATTTCAGTGTGGAACACTCATTTGAAAAAACTTGTGAATTTTGAAAAGTTCCAAGTATAGAAAGTATGAAAATTAGCCAGTATTTGTGTATCAACTTAAGAAGTAGCAGCATCAAAAAATAACAAAATCAATGCAAAAATAATGGAAAGAGTAACAATCATTTTTGACGCTCTCTTATTGCGCGTCTTTGCGTTTTCTAGTTGTTGATTGGCATTAGTGATATCATCATGAACTTGAAATGCATCGCTAAGGAGATCTTCAATCATTTCATTTTGAGTAGACAAATGAGTTGCTAATTGAGACTGAATTTGTGATATTTCGTAAAGAGACTTTTCAGCAGCTTTTGCTTTGCTCAAAGACTGTTCCAATTCATCCAAAAGCTCATTATTTTCTGTTTCTAATTCTGTAATCTGCTGAGGAGTGAGATCTCTAAGCACATCAGGCAGCTCATCTTGATTGAAAGTACTGGTAATCGCAGGCTTTTTCAAACCTCGCAATAGATTAACATCTTCACCTACATTGTGCAGCATACTTTTTGACTTTTCGACTTGCCGACTCAATCTAATTTCTTGTTGAGCTGAGTGTCTATCAGACACATTTTTTAATCTTTCATTAAGAGTCCAGAGTATTCCTGCTCTGTGTAACGCTGTTGTTTTACTGATCTGCTCTTTTTTCACATCAACAAAGAAGGAACTAAAACCTTTACTTGTTTTAATTTCTCTTTCTAATCTTTCTTTCTCCAAATCTTCTAGAGATCTGATTCTCAACATGGTTTGCTGAACTATTAACTTTGTCTCGTAGTCAATATCATCGCGTTGTTTATCAGTTAAATGCTGTTTTGAGTTTTTAGATCCAGTAGGAGCAGCGCGCTTTCCTAGCGACAAATAAGAACTCCTCACACTATCCAGATATTGCGAGAGATCGCTTATAGACTCGTTCTGAGTTATTCAGATTGTTAGACCAGCTAGATGGCAGGCAGGATTCGATACTTACGACTCGCAGACACTCCCGTGTAAAAATATCAGATTTGTGTGCTACATATAGCTGAGGACCCTTTACCTTACTGTTCAATTGAGACTTTCTAGCAGCCTCCAGGTACAATTGTGTGATATCAGGCATTTTACGTGGAACAGGTGTCGATTGACCGTTAGAAGTTTGGGACAGGATTACAATCAACATCTTGGAATTGTGACCTAACCCAGTGATTTTTCTGAAGTGAGAAAAAATTGTTTCAGGCTGCTTTCATTGTTTGGAGGTAGCTGTTTAAAACTTGAAGATAAAATATGGAGCAAAACCGTCGTAAATGGGACGAAATTAGGGAGGAAAAGAACTCGTTACTTAGGGAGCGGTCAAGGAGTCCTAGGAGACTCAGCAGTGAAAGACGTGATAAGTATCGTAGGGAATATAGTGGAACCCGATACCACCATCACAATGGTGCGAGTAGAGGGTACCGTGAGAGCAGAGATCGTGACCGAGACCGAGATAGCAGAGACCGAGAAAAAGATAGGGACAGAGCAAGAGATAGAAGTAGTCGTGATTCCAAGGATAAACCGAGCGTTCAGGAACCCAAGTCTGAAGCCAATAAAGTTGATCCAGTTGCTTTGGCAGTTGCAGCAGCAGCAAAAATCAATGCTCAACTAGCAGCTCAAGGGATTGTAAGTGGTTCACCTAGTAGTAACAATACTGGTTCATCTACTGACAATTCCAACTCCAATAGGGCCACTGGTTATATTGTGCCATCAACAACTGATCAAAGTACTAGCGGAGGCTTCTACAGGAATATTGATATCAATGATTTACGCAATAAATATCTACTAACAAAGAGTCAAACGCAAAATATGATTCGTGAAGAAATTGGTGCTATTGTTACAACTAGAGGAAGATATTATCCAGATAAAAGCATTGCTACGGAGCATGCTCCTGCTTTACATTTGTTTGTGGAAGCTAACGATCAAGAGACTTTAGACAGGGCAATTGAAAAAATTCATGAATTAATTGAAAGAGATTTGGGAAGTTTGGTGGATGAAAGAAGATTTCGACGAAAAGATCATGAAGAGGACAACAAGCGAAATATGAGTGAGGAGGATCAACAACGACAACAGCAGCAGCAACGCTGGTCTCGTCCAGAAGACAGAGTTCAAATTAATTTGGACCAATATCCTTCTTATCAAGTTCGAGGCTATATTGTTGGATCTGGAGGACAAAATGTTAAGCACATTCAAGCTGAAACTGGAGTTAAAGTTCAAATAAAAGGAAGAGGTTCTGGATTTTTAGAAAGATCTACCGACAAGGAAGAAGAAATTCCAATGTATTTGCATTTAATGGGACATCAACCTGAAGGGCTTCCTAAAGCTAAAGAAATGTGTTTAGATTTGATTGCCTCTGTTAAAGATCAACTGGAAGAAAGTTTGCGTCATAGATCAAATCATAGAAACCGTTCAGATGATAGATACGGTGATCAAAGAAACTCTCAGCATCAAGGTTTTAACAGAAACAATTACGACAATAGTGATGGTAAATTCAATAATGGTAGCAATTATAACGGAGGAAATTTCAACAGATCTAGAAATGAGTCCTCAGGAAGAGGAAATCCTCCTTTACCAGCTCCATTGGTATCTCCTCCTGGACAAGTTGTTTATTCACAACCTCCTGGAGTTATTCGACCACCACCTGGTGTACCAGTTCCAGTAGGCATTGCTCCTCCATCAGCTCCTCCAGGCTTTCGACCTCCACCTCCACCACCAGGTAGTACTGCTTCTTCAATTCCTCCACCACCTCCTCGTCCCGTTCTTCCTCCTCCACCACCCAGTGGTATCGCTCAACCACCGATTGCTGGTTCACCGTCTTCTCCCCCTAAGCCACCTGGGTTTCCTCCATCATGATTGACATATCGTTTATAATAATCCAATTTATTTCATTAAAGAATCACTATCACTGCTTTTCTGGTTGCTCAGAACCTCCAAAACATTCTTAGCATGCGGAATGTTGTTCTGTAGTTCAGAAGCTACCAACTCATTTCTAAAACTGTTAATTTTAAAGCTACGCAAACTACAAAAGACACTTACTTTAATCGATATCGCGTAGAAATTTGAACCAAAGAATCTAACGTCTATATCCTGTTAGTATCTATATATCGCTTGAATCTCGAGTTTTCATACATCCTGTAAACCTCTAGAACTGCTTTCTTGATCAGCAAACGTATTTTGGGCATTTTGAAAGTTCTGCTAGACTTGTTAGTTTCCAATCTTGAACTTAATCGACTACTAACTTTCAAAGTAGATGGACTGGGCTGTAAATTAGCATCTTTTGTCCAATTTCCTGACATTTTTATCTCTTCAAGTACAAATCCTAATTGATATTCAAATATATTTATATTAGGGTTAGGTCCACCTTTATAATCCTGAAATCACAAAATCCTATAGTTAATTCCTTCTTGTCATTTATACTAATTGCGAATCTATAGGAGTTATGGATAAGGATATTCAGAAAGGTCTGAGTGATCGGTTGTATGAGAAGCGTAAATACGCAGCTGTTGAATTGGAGCAGGTAATTCGAGATTGTTTGAGAGATGGGAATCGTGAGAAGATAACTGCTATTATTGATCAATTGTGTCGAGATTTTGCATACGCCATACACTATCCAAATGCAAGAAATGGAGGATTAATTGGTCTTGCTGCTGCTGCTATTGCTCTAGGTCAGACAGAGGTGGTACAATACTTGGAGGATATTGTTCATCCTGTGCTGGCTTGCTTTGGTGATCAAGACGCTCGAGTAAGGTATTATGCTTGCGAAAGTATGTACAATATAGCAAAGGTTGCTAAAGGTGAAATTCTCATTTACTTTAATGAGCTATTTGATGCTCTTTCAAAGCTTTCAGCTGACTCGGACAACTCTGTTCAAAGTGGTGCTGATCTCCTTAATCGACTTATTAAAGATATTGTTTCTGAAAAAGCAGCAACATATGTTTCAATAATTCATAATGGTCCTCCAGATATGATACCTGCACAAGTAGAAAATAGTAATCCAGCTGTTCCAGTCTTAGCAAACGAACCTGCTCAACATGAAACGACATTTTCACTTCCAAAGTTTATTCCTTTGTTAATGGAGAGAATCCATGCTGTTAACCCTGCGACTCGGACGTTTTTGGTATCATGGATAACACTCTTGGACTCAATTCCAGATCTTGAATTAGTTTCTTATATTCCTTCTTTCTTGGGTGGACTGATAAATTTCTTGAATGACAATGTCGGAAGTGTTCGAGTGGCAACCCATGCTTGTTTAGATACATTTTTATTGGAGATAAAAAAAGTTTCAGAAATTAAGCGGGTTATAAAAGAAAGAAACTCATTTTTACATTTTAGTGAAGATGGAATTGCGTCTGGAGGTTTATCAAAAACATTCAATAAGAAAAATGAACGTTCAGAAAAAACAGATTCATTAGTCTCTATATTGGAAAAAGAGAAACAAGAGGACAATGATAAAGAGATTCAAACACCTCGGGTTGTGATATCTGATAATCGTAAAGATCATGAAGATTCGGATGGTGCTGTTTTAGAGCAACTTGGAGCAAGCGAAGAAGGAAAAGCTTATATAGACGAGGAGGACTTTATAAAAATGGAAGAGCCGAACAATCAAAGTGGAGAAAGTCTTTCTAATCATGACGAGGATAATAAAAAAGAACTTGAATCTGAATTTGAAGATGGCTCAGATGACTCTGATGGTGATTTGGGTGCTGATGAAGGTGATGAGGATGAGAATGATTATGATGATAATGAAGGTATTTACATTCCAGGACAAGATGTTTTTATTGATTTTGAAAAAATCATTGAAATCTTGATATCTCATTTGGATTCTTCAGTCGAAGAGATTCAATTAGTGGTATTAAACTGGATTGAAACAATTCTTTATCTTTCACCATTAAGCATCTTGCCTTATGGTCCCAGATTTTTATCTGTGCTCCTTCCAACAATGGCTCATGAAGGTGATAATATGAGAAAATCTGCTGAAAAAGTAAACAGAAAAATGCTTGAGTTAATTCTATCTCTACCAGATGATCCAGAATCAGAAGAGTCTGAAAATCTTGAAACTTCTGAACCAAAATTTATAATTTCTACGAACAATGAACCGGGAGGCATCACTGAGTCAGGGAACGATCCTGATGAAAGCAGTGGTAAAGGGAAGCTGAATTACTCTGCAACAGTAAATGCTCTCACTTTACACTTTCTGGACGAGAAAGAAGAAACAAGAGTAGCTGCTTTAGATTGGTTGATCAGACTTCACAGAAAAGTGCCCAAGAAAATTCTAGCTATTAATGATGGTACATTTCCAGCTTTATTAAAAACTTTGTCTGATCCATCTGAGCAAGTCATTACTAGGGATTTACAACTTTTGGCTCAAATTTCTTACAACTCCGATGATGAATATTTCACTGTCTTCATGGTCAATCTACTCAATTTGTTTTCGACTGATCGAAGATTGTTAGAAACTCGAGGTAATTTAATAATTAGGCAATTATGCGTTAGCTTGAAACCTGAGAGAATTTACTGGACTCTAGCAGATATCCTTGAAAGAGAAGAGGAAGATTTAGAATTTGCCAGTATTATGGTTCAAAATCTAAGTAATATTCTGATAACTGCTCCAGAGCTTTCACAACTCAGAATGAGATTAAGAACGCTGAACAACAAGGATGGTGTCTCTTTTTTTACTGCTCTGTTTAGATCATGGTGTCACAATCCGTCAGCGGCATTAGCGCTTTGCTTACTTTCTCAAGCATACGAGCATGCATTTTTACTACTTCAAACTATCATTGAATTTGAAATAACGGTGCCACTTCTTATTCAGATTGATAAACTTGTGCAATTACTGGAATCGCCAGTATTCACTCATTTAAGGCTACAACTCTTGGAGCCTGACAAGTACCCATTTTTATACAAGTGTCTTTATGGTATTTTGATGATTCTTCCACAATCATCAGCATTTGTTACTTTGAGAAACAGACTGAAAAGCGTTTCATCAATTGGTTATTTGCATGTACCCCAACGAGGATCTAATAATAGTGGCAATGTGAGTGCTCGATATTTAGGTTCAAATTCTGCGCTCGATGTCAAATGGGGCGATCTTATGAAAAAATTCAATGCTGTTCAAGAGAAGCACCAAGATTCTAGAAACAATTCACTTTCACGATCTTTCAACGATCTCAAACTACATACAGATCACGATTCACCATCTACAGTTTCTTTACGAGTTCCAACAAGTGCATCTCCTAGAAATATGGATTTCAAGCAAAAACCAAAAAATTCTCCTGTCCAAGCTGCACCTCCATCTTCTTTAGCTAGTAACGCTGGACCTTCAAAACAGGGAAGTCATAAAGGAGCGAATGTTACTAGTTTCAGATTACGTTCACATACCAGAGCGCCATCTGATATAACTGGTGCATCTACAACTAGTGGTGAAGACATGAGTCGAAGAGGAACCACTGGGTCAACAAATTTTCCAGGCTCGAAGAGAAGGTAGTTGAATATTACACATATATAATTAATGAATTTTATGGATTTTTTCAATAAAAATCAAGGTAAAAGATTTACAAGACAATCAGTATTGTGAATCCATCAGACACATTTGTGTTACAAACAACCTATTCGATAGAATGTACGGCTTTTTAGTCAGGGTAAACCAAATTAAAGGTGTTGGGAGAACCCCAAAAAAGTAAAAATTTCAAAATGATTCTTTGACATCTTTATTTTTCAATTTGGATTATAATAATACGATCGTGAGAATGTCAAAAGCTCCTGAATCACTTGCTAAATCACCTCAACTTCTTGCCAAAGTTTACGAATATCTTTCTCAAAATGGATTTGAGAAAGCTGCTAAGGCTTTCAAAAAGGAGGCTTCTTTAGTTGAGAGTAAAGATGAAAGTGTACCTCCGATTGAAGCTATTTTCTACTTGTTTAAAAATGGTAAATTGAGTGTTGAAAGTGCTGAATCTTCTGAAACTGCTGCTAGTGAAGATAGCGATTCTGATTCTTCTGATTCTGATTCTGATTCTGATTCTGATTCTTCCGATTCTTCTGATTCTGATTCTTCCGATTCTTCTGATTCTGAATCGGAATCGGAGTCTGAAGACGTTGAAGTGAAGAAAGATAGCACAAAGGCCCAAAAGGTTGAAAAAACTAAAAACTCTTCTGATTCTGGTTCTTCTGATTCTGGTTCTTCTGATTCTGGTTCTTCTGATTCTAGTTCTTCTGATTCTAGTTCCTCTGATTCTGGTGCTTCTGACTCGGATTCTTCGGATTCTTCGGATTCTTCTGATTCGGATTCGGATTCTTCCAAAGACAAGAAGGAAGATAAAAAGGAAGATAAAAAAGAAGATAAGAAGGAAGGCAAAAAGGAAGACAAAAAGGAAGACAAAAAGGAAGACAAAAAGGAAGACAAAAAGGAAGACAAAAAGGAAGACAAAAAGGAAGACAAAAAGGTAGACAAGAAAGAAGACAAGAAAGAGAAGTCTGTCAAGAAGGCTGATGTTTCCTCATCAGAATCCTCATCAGAATCCTCATCAGAATCCTCATCAGAGTCTTCTGATTCTGATTCTGATTCTTCTTCATCTTCTGGCTCTTCGTCCTCTGATTCTTCCGATTCCTCTGACTCTGAAGATGATAAAGATACAGAAATGAATGAAGTTTTTACTTCACCTGAAAATGGAAATTCAAACAAGAGAAAAGCAGAGGAATCAACAGATTTCAATCAAGACAAAAAGTCCAAAACTGTAATTGATGAGAGCTCAGCTCTGCTTTCAACTGCTCCTCAAAATAACAGAACAGGTCCAAGAAACCATTTCTCACGTATCGACAGAAGCAAAATTAATTTTGCCGATACCACTCTTAGAGACAACACCTACAAGGGAGCTGCTGGAACTTGGGGTGAAAAGGCTAACGAAAAATTGGGCCGAGTTAGAGGTAAAGATTTCACAAAAAACAAAAACAAAATGAAAAAGGGTGCTTACAGAGGAGGTACTATCACCATGACCAGTGGAAGTTTCAAGTTCACTGATTAGAATCGTAATTTGACTAAACTTGATTTTGTAATTTATAGAAATCTAAAAAAATATGCATTACTGGAAACTGTGTATCAGGAATATACTGAATGACAGTTAATTCATACTATAGAAATTGGATTTTTTTTTCATTATTTCTAGAATTTTGAATAATCGGCCGTATACTAGCTTTATTATCACGGTCTGGAAAAAATATATATAAGGTTTGATATATATTTATTTAGAATTTCTGTTGACCTACACATTGAAATCCTACATCATTTTAACCAAACGGCATCTTCTAATCTGCTACAAGTTATAGGTAAAAGCCATTAATCACAATGTCTCAACTCGATATTTCAGGTCTTATCAAGTCAATTGTCTCTAAAATCCATTTTCAAACACCTGAAGAATCAGCGTTTGTCGCCACGTTATGGCACATCTCTAAAGAACCATTATCATACGAGAATGAAGAACTCATAGATTATGCTTTAACAAGCGTGATTCCTTTGGAAAGATTGTACACTAAAGCCGCTGAAAGTTATCAAAAAGATAGCTCTTTTGGTGAACAAGACTACGTTGCTAAGGAATTGGTAAAGTGGTTCAAAGAAGACTTTTTCACTTGGGTGAATTCTCCTAAATGTGATGATTGTGGAAATGAATCAGAAGCCCAAGGAATGGTAAATCCCACTGCAGACGAATTGGCCCATGGTGCTGGAAGAGTTGAGTTCTACAAATGTAAGACGTGCTCTAGTTACATTAGATTTCCACGTTATAATTCTATTCGTCGACTCCTAGAAACGAAAAAAGGACGATGCGGTGAGTTTGCACAAGTTTTTGGTTTCTTGTGTCGAGCAGTGGGCTGTCGAACAAGATACGTTTGGAATGCCGAAGATCATGTTTGGACTGAAATTTATTCTGAAAAGCAGAAAAGATGGATTCACTTAGACTCTTGTGAAGCAGCATTTGATGAGCCATTGATCTATCAGGATGGCTGGGGCAAAAAAATGTCATATTGTATCGGAGTTTCAATTGAAGGAGCAACAGACATCACCAAGAAGTATGTTACAAAAGAATCAATGACCTTACCGAGAAATAAGATAAATGAAACTCTACTTTCACGAACATTAAAAGAAATAACTATTGAAAGAAGAAAACTCTTTAAAACTGAAGAACGTGAAAAGTTTGAACAGGAAGATAAATTGGAACAGCTTCAAAACTCTTCTCCTCCTACCAACAGCCAACCTTCAGGACCTCGAGAAAGTGGAGCTGGAGAGTGGACTTCACAACGTGGAGAAGACGGTACCAAATAATGAGCACAATTTATAAACCAATTTATATTTACCCAGCATTGCCCATAATCAATTAAAGCCTTTGTAACTAGGTTTCAAGTACTTGATCTTTATTTTGTTCTGGTACTAATTCTTGTTCAAGTATTAATACTTGTTCAAGTACTAATTCTTCAATTTGTTCCAGTATTTATTCTCTTGTTCGAGTATCTTTATTTTGTTCAAATACTAATTCTTGTTCAAGTATTAATTCTTGTTCAAGTACTAATTCTTCAATTTGTTCCAGTATTTATTCTCTTGTTCGAGTATCTCTATTTTGTTCAAATACTAATTCTTGTTCAAGTACTAATCTTCATTAAAGTACTAATTCTTTAATTTGTAGTACAAAAGGCCTTGGGCACAAACATCTTCAATCACGTGATAAACCTTTATCTAGTTGAACTTGGGAGGCTTCATTTCCTTGTCAATTTCCGTCATCTTTCTTCTATCCAACTACTCTACACCTTAGTAAAACATATTTGGCCAGCATGTTCAAAGTTGGTTGGATATTGGCTGTTTTAAGCATTCTACCATCTTCTCGAGCTTCTACCAACGACGATCTAAACAATTTCCACCTAGATTATAGTATAGCAAACCCTAAATGTCCTCCATGGTAGGTCTTTAACCATTTCTCCATCTCTTGCACTACTAACTGTCATGAAGCTTCAATTGTATGCTACCTGCTTACTCGTGTAAACAATTCGGGAAATGTAACGAGTATAATGGGCGTTGTGAATGTCCAGCAGGTTTTGGGGGGGATGATTGTTCGCAGCCCGGTAAGTTTTTTATTGCCACTATCAAGCAAATTTGCTAACATCCTCAGTTTGCGGTGGGCTAAGTGACGATGGTAGACCGCTTCGAAACGGCACATCCTGTGAATGTTCAGATGGCTGGAGTGGCATCAATTGCAATATGTGTACAAAAGACAATGTTTGTGATGCTTTTATGCCCCAAGGTCTTAAAGGAACATGTTATACTGGTGGTGTTCTTGTCAAGCAAAACTACCAAATGTGTGACGTTACAAACAGAAAAATCGTGGATATATTGGATGGAAAGAAACCTCAAGTTACCTTCTCGTGTAATTCTACTGACTCGACATGTAACTTTCAATTCTGGGTAGATCAACAAGAAAGCTTTTTCTGTGGCCTTGATGAATGTTCGTTCAAAGTTAACTCCAACAATGTGACCAAATATATTTGCCCCAATGTGCACTGTAAATGTGTTCCTGATCGAATGCTTTGTGGACAATCTGGATCTATCGACATATCAGACTTTTTAACTGAAACTATCAAAGGACCTGGTGAATTCGATTGTGACCTGAACACTGGATCTTGCAGTTTTTCGGAACCTTCAATGAACAATTTGATTAAATCTGTGTTTGGTGACCCAGCTATTACTTTGGGTTGTTCAAGCAGTGAATGTTTATATTTCACTGAAATTCCTGGCCATAAACCTCCTGAGAAAAAGTTAAGCAAAACTTTTTTGATTAGTTCAGTAGTCGGAGTGGGTATCTTTCTTCTCGCCAGCGGTACGCTGTATTTGTTCTTAATCAACGCTACAAGTGACAAGCCATTGAATCTTTCCGACTTTTCTATTGACGATACTACGAACAAGATTATGCTTGAACACACTCCCACGACTCTGGAATTTACAGATGTAGGATACAAAGATAATGGCAAGCAAATTCTAGAGGGAGTTATGGGTTCAGTTGAGCCTGGTCAAATCTTAGCCATCATGGGAGGTTCAGGTGCAGGAAAGACAACGCTTCTTGATATTCTTGCAAAGAAAAGTAAGAGAGGTCATTGTAGGGGTACAATTACTGTTAATGGTAGAGAGATAAGCGACAAACATTACAAGCAAGTCATTGGTTTTGTAGACCAATCGGATTATTTAATGCCCACACTTACAGTTTACGAAACTATTGTTACTAGTGCACTTTTAAGGCTTCCTAAATCAATGTCTGATGATGTTAAACGAATGAGAGCTATTGAAACTATGTCTGAGCTGGGAATTTTAGGTATTAAAGATCAATTGATTGGAAGTGAAACTAATAGAGGCATCTCTGGTGGTGAGAAGCGACGTGTGGCAATAGCTTGTGAGTTGGTAACAAGTCCTTCAGTTTTGTTTTTGGATGAGCCTACTTCTGGTTTAGATTCGTACAATGCATTTAATGTTGTCGAGAGTCTCGTTACGCTGGCAAGAGATTATAAGAGGACTGTTGTGTTCACAATCCATCAACCAAGATCAAACATTGTATCTTTGTTTGACAAATTAATTCTGTTGGCAAATGGAAGACTTGTATATTCTGGTGCCCAAATTGAAGCTGGTCAGTTCTTTTCTGAGCTTGGTTTTACCTGTCCTAAAGGCTTTAATGTGGCCGACTTTTTGATTGATCTAACTATGAAGGCAGCTGCTACTAATGAAAGCGCTATTGTCGATACTGATACTGAAGATGATCAGCGAGACGAGTTTGCTAATGTGGAATCTGATAGACTACTTCATTCTGGTCTTCCTCGAGCAAACAGTCAAAACAGTCAAGATATTGATACCACTACTGAATGGTTACATTTTGCAAGCCATCGTGATGAAGGTAGAATATTGCCTAGTGTTAGTGGAAAGCGGTTGACTCTAAGAGGGCTTGTTGAAAGTTATGCTGGAAGTGCGTTGGCTGAGACTCTTCACAATTCCATCATTACTTCTAGAGTAAACATGGTCAACTCAGATGATACTGATTCAGATGACACTTCAGAATTTCAAGGAAGAGATAGAATCGGTGTTTTCAAGCAGATCAAGATTCTATCTATTAGAACCTTTAAGAATCTTTACAGAAACCCCATGTTACTGCTTACACACTATATCATTGCAGTGTTACTTGCACTGTTCTGTGGAATGCTTTACTTTAACGTCAGTGACGATATCTCTGGTTTCCAAAACAGATTGGGATTGTTCTTCTTCTTGCTTGCTTTATTTGGATTTAGCACATTGACAACCTTGAGTTTGTTTGCAGAAGAGCGGGTGATTTTCGTGAGAGAGAGAGCAAATGGATACTATAAACCTATTTCTTATTTTATCTCTAAAGTCGTTTTTGATATCATTCCATTGCGTGTCTTTCCACCAATTGTCTTGGGGTTGATCATTTATCCATTGGTTGGCTTAACATTCGATGACGGTGCTTTCTGGAAATTCTTACTGGTACTAGTCTTGTTTAATTTGACTGCAGCTGCTACATGCCTTTTGATTGGCATTCTTATTGCCGATACTGGTGTTGCAAATCTTGTAGGAAGCTTGGTAATGCTTTTCAGTCTCTTATTTGCTGGTTTATTTCTAAATCATGACTCAATGCCTAAATTCACACTTTTCTTCCAATATATCAGTATATTCCACTATGCTTACGAAGCGCTAGCTGTCAATGAGGTTCGATATTTGACTTTGACTGAAAGAAAGTTTGGATTAAGTATTGAAGTTCCTGGAGCTACTATTTTGAGTACTTTTGGGTTCGATAGCGGTGCATTTGGAAAGGATGTTTTAGGTTTGATAGCAATATTTGTAGTATTTCTATCTGGAGCCTATGTAGCTCTACATATTTTCTTGGTTGAGAAGCGATAGTAATGACAACGCAAGTTAGTGTCGTTATTATTGACGTAAAATTGGATCATTTATACATCAATTAAAACAAATGAAAGATATTTTAATCAAGCTTTTCACAGTATCTATTAGATGTCATTTCGATTGAGATTCTCTTATTAATTCACTTTTCGTGTTCTAGAAGAAAGGGATAAATTTTGTGAAAAACTTGTAATAAGGTATAAAACCCCAAGATTTCTATTTCAGCTTGTCAAGATGACATCGTTGGGCTATGTGTTGAATACCTTTTTCAACTATTCAGTATACAACCGAAATAAAGATGATGTTAATAAAACAAAAAACTAAATTTTCCAACCTGTCAAACCGCTTTTCCACGACTGACCATATAATTCAAAAAATATATATATTTCAGCTTTCATCAGTCCGTGTAACAAAAACTAAAAAGAGATGCAATTGCGAACTCTGTGGATCGAACACAGGACCTCCAGATTACTAGACTGAGTCTCACTTCAGTCTGGCGCTCTCCCAACTGAGCTAAGTCCGCATTATAAAATTTTACGAATGTTATTGTTTTTCCAAAGATAACTAATGAAAAAAGCATCAAAAAAATTTCTTTTTTT
>PPJE01000021.1:70872-206592 GCA_003707475.1 Geotrichum albidum
CCAAAGCACTACCCCACCTTAAATTAAAGTAATTTGAACCACCCAGCGAAAGCTGTTGTACTAAGAAACAAATGGGAAATTCTTATAATTAAAGAGGTTGTACTTTAATAGTACGACTTCGTCGTCCTATATAGTGAAATTTGTTATATAAAACGATAAGTATTTGAATAGTTAAAATGAATCTATCTATCTATCTATTTCTTTTTTTTTCTACAATAGTTTTCAACGCGGTACCTCTTGCTGCAATAGGTAGCACAAGGCGGGACTCCAAAGCAACTACCTCACCTTAAATTAAAGTAATTTGAACCACCCAGCGGAAGCTGTTGAATTAAGAAACAAGTGGGAAATTCTTATAATTAAAGAAGTTGTACTTTAATAGTACGACTTCGTCGTCCTATACAGTGAAAATTTGTTACATAAAACGAAAAGTATTTGAATAGTTAAACTTATTGATTGATTTCTTTTTTTATGGTTTTAAAGCGTATTTTTCGCTAAATTGGGCACTTTACCTCACTTTGAATAGAAGTAATCCGAATCACCTAGTAGAAGCTGCAGTTGATGGAAAAAAGCGAAATTATCTTTCAATTATTCTCGAGATAAATACAGCTAAAATCATGAAGTTTCGTTTTTCTAATAGAGATGTCAAGTATTCGAACAATTTTTTTTTAAATAGATTTATCTCATTGATATACTCACTTCATTTGTATCAATTTCAATATCTAACAAAAACTGTTGTTATTGAAAAGTTGCTGTTCACACAATCAACGCTTATACTCGATAATAATTTCTGAATTTATTCTTTTGTAAGAAATTAAAAATTGACGATTTTTTGTTAGATTGTTATACGATATGTCCTATCCATTTGTCTATTGTTTCTTGTTGAAAGTTTTGTCTATATCAAGTTCACTTTCCGTAACTTAACTATCATTTGTTTTCTTAAGTTATATTACTTCAATATAACAATTAGTTTTTTGAGAGCATTTGCTACTGTCTACTCCAAAGACTTTTCTTTATTTCAACTAAACCTTGCACTTGCACCATTCAAAAAAATTTGTACATTATTAAATTTTATATTATTCCAATTTTCATATATATCTCTGTAAATCAATGATAGTTGTACCAATTGACAAAAACTGTGTGCATTTCATTTCAAAAATCACCTATCGACGAAACACCAGTATTCCACTCTTCTATAGCAAAAGACTCATAGTCTTCAAGTAGAGATTGAATGTGTAGCTTGAAATTGATAACCCAGTCCATTATCTGTTCAGCTTCTCTAATTAAATTGTCTCTAGCAATTTGCACAGACCTTTGAAGTTGATCATATTCTATTGTGATATTTTGAATTTTTTGATCTGCTTGAAAAATGTTTTGCCCATGAAATATTTTCATAGAATGAAGTTTCCGTTCAAAGCTTTCAATTTCAGCATTTGAAGTTGTGGCATCTGAATTCATAGTTTCATAGACAGCGTCATAAGTTATTTTAGAAGCATTTAATTTAGCTTCATAGTTCTCTAACTGATCTTTTTTCTCTAAAATTTGTTCTGAAATATGGTCAAGTCGTTCGTTAAGTTTAATAGATTCATCTTTCACTCTGTGCACTTTTCTCCCTACATCGTATCGACACTTTTGTATTGATGATTTAACAATATGTAGATTAACACCGTTGAGGATTTCATCCGTTCGTCTTCCCAAATTTTCTTTAGAGAGAGAATTGTCAAGATTGATCTGAAAAGGAACTGAGGCTAAGCATGTAGGCGAATGGAAATTGATTTGTTCAATCAAACTAGTATACCGATGAATGTTATTGTCTAAAGAAAATAAAACTTCTTGAGCAATTGCTTCTTTCTCATCACATAACTTTGTGACTTCGTTCATTTTATTGTTGATAGTTTCTAAAGCTACGCTGAATTTTTCACGTTCAGCACTCATTCTATCAATATCAGCTGGTCCAAGACCCTGTAATGAAACTCTTTTCTGGAGAGATTCTTTTTCCTGTTGAATACTGAGTAACTCATTATCAGCTAGCACTATTTCATCCTTAATTTTTTTCAATACGCTAGTCCATTTGATTTTTCTCTTTTCCATAGCTGCTATGTAAACTTTGAATTTTTCTAAATCGCTTTTGAGAGCCTGGTTTTTTTTTGTTACTTGCTTCAATCTGTTAGTTGATTTTGTCAAATAGTCTTGCTTGTTTTCCAATGCTTGAATTTTTTCAGTGAGATCTTCGAGTTGATTTTGAACGTATTCGGAATACTTGTCAAACTTTTCATTCATTTCATTTCGATATTCGGTAAAATCATCTTGACGATTTAAAAAGGAATTATACGCTTTTGTGATATATTCGACAAATAGTTGATCTAAAGTATTTCCACCCTTATTGGAAAAATTGGTATCAAACTCTGTCAAAGACATATTCAACTCCACCAACCAATATAGCATTCCCAAGTAGAATGGCCAGTTTTGTCCTCCAACTGCTGAAATTTGTGACTTATTGATTGAGTCTAGAAATGGGTAGTTGATGGTTTTAAGTAGAAAGTATACTTCATGTTCTATACTTTTACTGAAGGAGTAGCCAGGATCTAGTTGTCGGTAGAGCCATTGAAAAATATTGATAAAATCTTTTTGAGTAGGGGCTTTCAGCGTTTTGTGTGTGATGGGATGGTTCATTTCAATTTCAAACTTGCTTGAAGTAAGGTAATCAAAAATACTTTGTGAAATTTGTGCTTGATAAGTTTTATCTCTTAAGGGTCTTGGATCTTTTAAAAAGACTCCGGTAGAGTTTGCTAAAGATTGTCTTCCATTTGAATTTAGACTCATTCCTGTAGCAATGCTTTTTCTAGAGTTTCTTTGTATACTGGCCGTCATCATCGCTCCTACACTAGAGCCATGGGTTGGAGTAGCTTTTAGGAAATTATTTTGTCTCGACATAGCAAGAGACTGTCTAAAATCTGGAAAAGAAGATACCATTGATTTCCGAGATGCCATTGAGTGACGAGTATTCCCATTTGCAGGGATTTGTGATTGTCGTTCTAGTACCGAGGATCGTGCAAATGAGCCTATAGAGGTTCTTGTAGGGCCTATTCGTTTTGAATTCGCAGAAAAGGATGGGTTTTGATTCATGCTTGCTAGTGATGCTGTAGAAGCCAACATGATAGAGCCTGATATCTGGTGAAACGATGAAAAGAAGGTGAAGGTAGAACACATGAAAGCTGTTGCCACTGAAATAAAGTGGCCAGCTTCCAGTCTCTTTTAGTAACTTTTCCAGTGATTTATTTCAAGTTGCATTGCATGCAAGAAGCGGACAATTCCATGATTTGACTTGGTAAACAGCAGATATTTATTCAATTACCAACTGTCAATTGATTGCGAATCAATATAAATCAATATAAATCGATATTAAGTCAATATTAAATATTAAATATTAAATTAAGATAAAATCAAGATAAAATCAAGATAAAATCAAGATAAAATCAAGATAAAATCAAGATAAAATCAAGATAAAATCAAGATAAAATCAATCTTTAATCAATCTCAAATCTAAACGAAATCAAAATCAACTTCAAATCAACTTCAAATCAACACTTTATCAAAACCAAACCAATGGCATCCTCAGAATCAAAAAACGCTCTAAAATCTAGCTCTAGTATATCCATTTTACAAATTTCTTCTACAGATGAATTGAAATCTACGCTTTCTTTGTAAATGCTGAATCTAAAGTGTCAACACTCTTCCAACAATAGGCTGGAACCCTGCGTTACTGACGTTGAAGAGTAACAACATAACCTGAAAACTGCAACATTTTTCCGTTTCGATTTTTCACACCAACTTTTTCATCTCTACTCACCATTCGAAAACTCTAAAAATGTCAGGAAACACTGAAGAAAAATCAAAAATAAAAATCATCAACTCTATCGCTGATCTAAGAACATGGAGAAGAGAACAGCTTCTAAAAGGTCTCTCAGTGGGATTAGTACCGACTATGGGTGCTCTTCATGAAGGCCATCTTTCTTTAGTCAAACTGTCAATTAAGGATAATGATCATACCGTCGTCTCGATTTTTGTCAACCCATCCCAATTTGCACCTCATGAAGATTTGAATTCGTATCCTAGAACACTAGATGAAGATCTTGAGAAACTAAAGACTATAGATACACCTATCGTGGTGTTCCTTCCTTCAGTCAAGGAAATGTATCCATCGGGAATCGTTCTGGATGTCTCAAAGCAGGTCGGTGCTTTCGTAGAAGTTAAAGGCTTGAGTGAACAGCTAGAAGGAGCTAGTCGACCTCAGTTCTTTAGAGGAGTGGCCACTGTTGTTTCTAAACTGTTGAACGCCGTAGGCCCTGAGAAGGCTTACTTTGGTCAAAAAGATATTCAGCAGGTGTTGGTAATAAAGCGTATGGTTAGAGATTTACTCATGCCTGTTGAAATTGTTGTCGGGCCCATTGTCAGAGAAAAAAACGAACTCGCGATGAGTTCTAGAAATGTTTACTTAACCAAAGGTGGAAGATTGGCCTCGGGTATTTTCCATGACGCTCTTCACACTGGAGAAAAGCTTTATAAATCAGGAATTCGTTCAAAGTCAAAATTAGTTGATGCAATTACCGAGGTCTTGGAGCCCTATAAGAAGAAAAATGACAAAGGTTTCTATATAGAAATCGAATACATTTCCATTGCAGACAAAGAAGCTTTAAGTGAAGTTGAGGAAAGCTTCAACAATGAAGGTGTCATTCTCTCTGCTGCTATTCGTGTGCCAAATGGTCAAAATACGTCAACTCGTCTAATAGACAATATCATTCTTGATTAATGTCCAAAATATATTTTGATAGATATATTAAGTTTTTCCATTTTAATGAGAAAAACATTACTATACAAAGTTTCTTTAAAATTTCCAGCTCAGTGCATCTTCATTCTGTCTACAGATCTATTTACGATTCCTCCAGATTGTAATTTTTCTATTCAAAAAAAATTAAAAAAATAAATACTTGACAGACTCAACAGTTTCCAAAGTTTTAGTCAAAAATATAATGTAGTTAAAATGCGTCTTTTTCCCAATTGAATTCCGAAACTCGTTTTGTTTTCCGATACAATGGTCCAATGCTCAAATCATCTTGTACTGTAGCTTCAACTGTATCATGACTTGTAGACCTGTTTCCTAAAGATGTTACCGGCCTCAATTTTTCGCGTGATATTTGGTCATTGTAGTCCCCCAAACTTGTATAACTTCGGTTGTTTTGCGATTTAGAGGGACTATATCTTCCATGATCAGGGAATAGCTTTGGAGTAGCAAATTCCCGAACTAAACCACCAAGTACTGGACGGTTCTCTTGACCATAGAGAGGATAGTTTCCCAGCTCACTTGTACTACGTTTATGCGAACCCCCCTTTTCTTTGTTCCGAGTAGGCGAAGAAAATATTCCAAATTGAAATGGTCGCGTAGGAGAATGATTTCCAAGAGATGACTTTGATCGTTCTTCTTTTTGAAGAGAAGGTAAGCCTTTTGAAAATTTCGTAGGCGAGTTTGATGATGCAGATTTAGCCCGGTTTAGCGATTCTTTGATAGGACTATCCAATCCTCTCATAGGTCTAGCAGTAGCATTTGATGAAGAGGTTGATGATGATGAATATGCTCTTGCTATATTGTCTCCTCTCTCTGGGGATAGATTTAATCTAGACAAGGAAAGTGATGAGGAGTGCGATGAAAGATTCTGCAAGGCACGAGATGATGAGCTATCAAATAATTTTGGAGCTGAGTTTTGATACATGGATTGAGGTCTAGATGGACTTTTTGTTGGAGAAAAGTTGGGTAAGATAGGAGGTTGAGAAACAAAAGAATTAGCTCTTGAACCTCTCATTACAGGAGTAGATGGAGGTTTTCTTGGACTAGGAGGGGTATAAAGTGTTCTGCGTTTAAGACCAGTTTTAATCAATTCAGAATCATATATCTCGTTGAAGTTCTGGCCGTTAATCAAAAATGGTGAGCCATATTCCTGTTCCCAATTATTCAACATATCCTTCAATTCTTTTAAAACAATGGGTTTTCTTTTAGATATTCTCTTTCGAATTTTTTCTTCTCTCAACAATCTTGTAGGGTCTCTCTTCACTCCTGAGCCTCTAGTCAGCAATCTTGAAGCATCTTGCTGAGATGACTGAAGCTGCCGTTCTTCATCAATTAAACCATCAAATGCTTCAATTAGTTGTAAAATAGGCTTTCTGTCTTCTACTAACCTTTCCAGCCGAAGAATTTCAGTTTCATGAGACTCTAGTGAAGCATCTGTGTACACATCTGCCCACGCAGGAGTGAATCCGTAAGTCTCCTCTTCTGAAAAATAGAGTCGTCTCCATAATTCTTGCAAGGTTTCCCGAGCATCTTGAATAAATACATTGATATGCTCTCTTTTTTTGAGTTGAAGTCTAGTGTTTTCTTTTTCAAATTCTTCCAGAACGTTTAATGCTAAACCTCTATTGATTCTTTGAAAATTGGAAATGTAAGATTCATCTTCGGAAAGTTTGCACCATAATACTTCAATTGTTTTGGACAAGGTAGTTATTCTTTCTATTCTTCTATCTCTCTCAGTTACCAGATCTTGATACATTTTTTCCAATCTATCAAGATCGGTTAGTTTTGCACCTAACTTTTCTGGTTCTGACTTGTAATTGTCCATAATTTTGCTATCAATTGAGTCTTGATTCGTGCCAAGTTCAGCCCAGAGTGTTACAATGTCACCAGCTATCATAGAAGCTTTTGAAATTCGAGATTGCAGTTCATAGCGCCAGCGCTGAGTTTCTGCTTCAAGTCTGAATAGATAATCATTTGATAAATTGGTAGGCTCAGTCAGAGACGGTGTATCGAGATCATCTGGTAACACTATGCCATCCACTTTTTCAGCAATTGAAGTAAACTCATTGATACACTTTTCCGCTGCCATAGACCTGTCTCGGTAAACCTTGGTAACTTTCTCAAGAGCGATTGAGAGATCATCTTGTAATTGTAGCAATGGACCCTCAACATCATCATTGATAACACTCAAACGGCTTCCTACTATTGCTCCTGCATCAACATCCTTCAATACTTCCACCATTTTTCTAACTTTTGCCTGCAGTTCTGAGCAATTCAGCTTTAAAACATCTCGTTCCTCCTCTACCTCTTTGACATGTTTTTCCAAAGCGCTTGCTACTACCTCGTATACTTTCTTTTCTCTAAGATTGCGATCCTCATTAGCAACACCTATTTGTGTAAATAGCAATTGCAATTGCGTGTTGATAGTATCCAGTTCGCCGGAAATAAGAGAGTTTCCCTCACTCGAACTCATTTTGTCAAGTTTGAAGAATCAGCTTGATCAAGAATTAAGAGAACAAGAACTTTATAAGAGTGCAACTGTGGAGCATGTTTATTAAGTTGACATTATTTTGAAATTTCTCAAAAGAGATGATCAGTTGCCAGGTCAACTGTATCAGGTGACGTTATCAGGCACAGAAACAAACAGTTGTCCTATTTAGGCAGTTACAAATACACGAAGAGAACTGAAAAAAGTGTACAAGTTCTTTTTGTGTAATGTTCAAATTAGATCTGAATAATTAATTTCTTGTTTCATAATTGAAAATATACATCAAGGTGAATTAATACGAATCTTAATGAAAAAGAATCCTTTTTTCCATTAGATATCTGATCAGCATGAATTAACAGGAACAAGTTATTAATAGTAGAGAAATCTTATTGGCATTGTAAGTTTTTATAGTTGAAAATAGTGATTCACTGTTTATTTATTTTAATTTATATAAATTGACACAACTTTATTAGCCAACTTTTCATGAGTACTTTAGCAAATTTTAAACATTGTCTAAATAAAACTGCCAATGTGCTGATTATTTACACTTTCATAACGATATATATGTATAAAGTATTGGAGTCAAATCGCAGTGAATTATTTACAGAAATAGTTGTTTTTCTTTAGGAAAATAGTGGAAAAATGAAAGTAAATTGTGTGGTTATACTATATTATACCATCATTAATACTTGAATGTTTGTCCCAGAAAATACGCATACGTGAAATTTGTTCTAGCAAGTATCAATAATCTTATATAGTGTGGATTCAGTCTCCTTTTAATAATGGGCTCTACTATTGCTTGCTAGCTTTTTGCAGTATCCAATATTGAGAAAGATAAAGCCCACAGAGAAGTAATATGCTTGTAGTGTAGGCTTTGTAGTTAAGGAATAAATGTCTCAAACGCCGTCAAGGTGAAAGAAAATCTGTAAGTAAACAACTGAACAAATGGTTCTTGTAGAAGTTTAGTATTTTTAACAAAGATATGCACAATTACCTTAACAAGTTAAGATTTATTGGCTAAATTTTGCAAAAAGCTAGCTGTAGCTATCAATATCTCACACAAGGAAAGTTCATGTTGTAAAAAGAAAAAGTTGTTCAAACTTACCAACTATGAAATTATCAGAAAATCCGGATGCTTCAGAATAAGTTAACTTAAGTAGAAAGGCGTTAAAACAAGTAAAAGAGCCATGTTTAACGATAGGTTAGATGAAGCGAAGCAAGGTATTCGACAGAAAAATAATTGTATTTTCAAGCATTGATTGAATTATTCCACTCTTCTCAGCTTAAGCCTTAGGTGTGTGCTTTTTGAATTTTCGTGAATGCATATTGTTCCTGATTCCATTAAAAACTCAGAGAGAAGGTATTAGTTTAGAGTATCTTCTTGATAAGTTTAGTAATGACTTGGCTCAACTTTGGTAGGTTTTAACAATTTTGTAATGTAAAATACCTCGTGTGATTCAAAAGTCATTTCTATTTTTCTAAGGATTCAAGTTTCTAGCTTTTGGACTGAACCCAACAGTATCTTCACTATCTAGGTAAAAGTCAAATTCACCATTTTTTGATCCTTGAATTAATCCAGAATGGAAAAAAAACTTTGTAGTATTAGCGTTTGAAAACTTTTCTTTTAGGATTTTCCAGTTTGATCTGAAAATCTATAAAATTGATCATTATTCCTAGTATAATCTGAGCAATCTATTGGTAAACACTGCATAACTTTCTGTGCGTAAAATGGCCTTGAGAGATGCAAATTCGCCTTTGCTGATTTCTAATTTGCTTTCAGATAGGCCCAGAAAGCTATCTCAGTCTATGCCCTCTTCACCAACAAATATCCAGAAATATCAAGTGAAAGTGACTCCGAAGCGGTCAATACCTGTTGACGCACTGATTGATCAGAAATTATCCAGTTGTAAGAAAAAACGAAAAAAAGATAGAACTGGTGTTTCTTATAGCAAGCAGCCGAGATCAACTGTGTCGCAGCCAACTTCTCCAACTTCTCCAAAACAAATGGCCGCAAATTTGCGAACAAGACTCCAATACGCAAAAATAAAATTGGAAAACGGATGGGAGTCTGATTCACTCTCTAGATTAGAATGCAGACAGTCATATTTGACTTCCAACAGTTTTTGTTCAGTTGCTAAAACCACGAAAAGAAGATCTTCCATCTCATTAAATACATCACCAATTCCAAATTTGACACCTATATTTACGTGTCATGAACGAAGAAAGTCTCACAGAAGAACAATTTCAAATCCAGACTCTATTATTCAGCCAGGTAGAAACCTTCCTCCGATCAACAATACAAATTTCAGTCTTAATTCTCCAACATCTCTTCCTCCGCTTATTAAATTCGTTAATACTGCCCCTTCTCCTGTAGAAGCCCATACTCCAGAATTGCCCTTTCTTTTTCCATCTTCTCACTCACAAAATCAAGAAAACATTTCATACCAAACTACTTTGAATCTCATAAGTTATCCAACAGATTCTTTCAGCAATATTCCTTACTCATGGGCTACAGCATTGAATAAAAAAAAAAGAGACAACGTCAACTCTTCCATTTCATACAATTATACTAATGACGAGAGATTGTCACCACTTTCTCTTCCTGTACCTTCTACCGCTCATCTTTCTTCTGATATACCAGCATTATGTCTCGATACCCAAAATGCGAAATCTCCAAATCTAAAAAACCTATTAAACCCAGAATATTTATCTTCAAATAGCATCCGCAATCTTTTAAATCCAGAAAGCTGAGCCAATGTGGGTCACTTTCAATTTCCATAGCTACAACTCGCAAAATAATTAAATATATCTTATCCAAGTACATATATACAGGCATCATTGTTCAAGCACTTGATCTAAATTTCATTTGACCCACTTCAACTGATCTGGAAGAAAGACACATTGTTATAAATCTTTGTACAAAGCGTGAAGTAATGCTAGACATATTCTTTGTCTAATAGATTAAATCTTTCATGTTAAACAAGCAAGATTTTTTTGCATTTTCTGGAATAATCAGAGCTCAGGGCGTTATACCAGTGTTGTAAGAGCTCTTAAAAGTTTAGTAAATAGCTATATAATTATAGAGTTTTTCTCTTTTGGTAAATCTTTGTTAAATATTCAAAGCGCAATAATCAAAATTGGTGACGAAAAACCATGAATATACATTGCGTAGAAACTCTAAGAAATCTACCACTCTTTCAAAATCCAAATCATTAGAAACCACTCTAAGGCATTCCAATTATCAAAAGAAAAAAAGTTCATCGTAAAGGAGTGTACAAAAAAGCATCAGTAAATTTACAGTTACTGGACGTAAATGAAGTCAGGTGTTGGTAAACTTTTACTTTGATCTTTGAGATCTAAATTAATAGAATAACTTGTAACAAAATCTTGTGAGCCCCTTTTGTTTTGAGAAAGAAGTCACATTGTATTTGCTCTTTCAATCTGGATACATAGGCTTCAATATACCCATTTTAAAGTATTCGCTTGTTTTTTTTTTCATTGAAATTTTTTTTTTGAATATACAATTCTATGTTTATACAAATGAAAACAATCGCCAGAAAACATATCAATTGACACTCATTTTTGAGTTGACATGGAGTTGTAAATTAAAAAGGTTTATATATTGGGACAAGAAATTAATCAACATATAATGAAAATTCAAAACCAAATTTCGGAAAAATTTAAAACTTTACAAGTCTTGCTTACTGATATGCTCTCAGTATCATTCTACCCTCAAAAATCAAACTGATTTACCAAGATTCGACTTGTGTCTGTGATATAGATGATAATGCCATTTTTAAGAGAATTTCCAAAAATGGAAATAGTCAGGGTAACAGCTTGAACCTCCCAAGGCGATTTTCTCACTGAAATTTTTTAGCTTTTATATCAGGGAATGCGAGCATCTCTTTTACTACTTCTGTAAAGCTTATGAAAATTTTATGTATGTACAATGATTATTGACGAATCTGAGCAAGGACCTTTAAAAAACTGGATCATGAACTTTGTTACAAGTTTGCCAGAAATTGAGGTAGACAGTGGCGTATTTAGTGACTATGTGATTGCACTTTTGCAACATGATGCCCCAGTTGGTGAACTACGTGCTTCGTGCCTTCAAGATTTGAAGGATTTTCTTAATTCTAGCACAGAACCATTCACAGATTCCTTGTTTCATGCCCTGGAATCAAAGTCATATTTTTCAACACCATCCCAAGATTTAATGAGTCTTGCTTCGCGTATTGATGCTGGCTCTGGGCCAAACACGTCAAATGAACAGTTTGATTTCAATTTTAACAACTCGGTTGGACAACCTCCATTCATGCCAAACGGCGGGCGCGGTGGTAACAACAATTTCCAAAGGGGAGGATTTAACAACAATTTTCAAAATCAACAGCCTTGGGGAAACCAGAATTTCAACTTTAACGGTCAAGGATTTGGCCCTAATTTAATGAACAGGTTCAATAACAATAACAACAATTTCAGAAATCAAAACAACAATGGAAATTTTCAAAATCGAAGAAGAAACATACCAGATATTGCTACCACTCAATCCGATGACGAGTTTGTTAAAAAGAAGCTTGTCGTGGAAAAGCTCCCTGACGATAAATTTAATGAAGAAGATTTGAAAGGATACTTTACTCAGTTTGGTGAAGTTGTTTCCATCAAGTTAGATCATGAACAGCATCTTGCAGAGCTAGAATTTTCCAGTCACAATGAAGCTAGAGTAGCTTGGACCTCACCTGCTCCTATTTTTGACAATAGATTTGTGAAAGTGTATTGGAGAAAGAAAGATCAGAATGAGGAAGAACCCAGCCAATCCATCGATGTAGAGGCCGTGAAGCAAGTTCAAGCTGCGAAACAAAAGGAGTGGGAAGACAAACAAGTCAAGAAGGTTGAAAATGAAAAGAAAATGAAAGAGTTACTGGAGCAACAGATAAAACTACTTCAATTACAGAAAGACCAACACGCATTACTGATTAAAATTGCCGAAGCCGAAGGCAAGACTGAAGATCTTGAAGCTAAGAAACTAGCAGCTAATACAATTGAAGTGAAGTTGGAGGCACTTAAGCGTGAAGTGAATTCTATTGGAACTACACAAACAACATACCCTTCATCTTACAGAGGAGGTTTCCGTGGAAGAGGTCGTGGGAGAGGTGCGTACGCACCTTACTCGCCATATGGAAGACCTTACAGAGGTAGAGGAGGTTATAATGCTTCAAGATACACTTTAGACGGAAGACCTAAAACTGTTACAGTAGGTCCCGTTCCCACTGATAAAGAAGAAGCTCTTAGAGGATACCTTATGTCCATAGGCGAGTATGAAAACGCATCTCGTTCTAGTTCCAATCCTGAATCATATTCAGTGACGTTTAAGGATAGGAAAACTGCAGAGTCGTTCTTTTATGGAAATAGAGAGCTTCCTGATATTGGAAATGTGTCCATGACTTGGGTTAGTGATCCTGCTTCTGCTCAATCCAGCTCAGATAATGCCGTCCCTAACAACTTAGGGAATAATGATGTTGAAATGCAATAAAGAATAAATTAGACAATTGTTTATAGTTTTATTTATTTATCTCATAATTTCCTATTTTTTTCAAGATTCTTGGATTTATATATTACTTTTATATTTGTTTCTGTACCCAAACTTTTCTCCTAACCCATTTTCAACTCCCAAATTTATTAGAAATAAAGATCCTGAAGCTATTTATCATTGATATCTGAATTCAATTCCAAATTTTTTTGCAGCTCAACGCCTCTAGAAACTTCATAGAACCAAGTTCTGCTTTTTGTTATATCTATTTACTTGTTTTTTCTTATTAGCACAACTTCTTTGCATACCATATATCGACTATTGAGTCTTGTAAATCATTAAATCATGTCAAAGAGACCTAATTGTAAGATTAGCAACAGTGTTGAGCACATGTGAGTTTCTAGTTCTAACTGATAGACATAGCTCGAGTAGATTACTCACAAAAGGTCAATGAGCCTGAGAGCTTTTCCGAAGATTCAGATGCCACTGATTTCTCTGAAGAAGATGCCGAAGACAGTTTACCAGGTAAGAAAACTAGGCATTTGTTCATTGTAAATGAGAAACTGACCAATTGACCAGCAATTCCAAAAATCAAATTAAAAATCGGAGGAGAAAAGCAGCTGAAGCAGCCCAATAGCTCTGGAAAGGGTGATGAGTTTTCTGGAGGCAATGATCCTAAAAGTCTTAAAGGAGATCCAAGTGAAATTCCAAATGATTATCGACCTGATAGCGTTGCCAGAATGTTTGGAAAAAACGACTTTTCTTATTTGAAATTGAAACCAGATCATGCTTCTCGGCCAATTTGGATCAACCCAGAAGATGGAAGAATCATTCTTGAGAGCTTTTCACCTTTAGCAGAGCAAGCGCAAGATTTCTTGGTCACGATCGCAGAGCCTGTTAGTCGTCCTAGTTACATTCATGAGTATAGATTGACAACTTATTCTTTATACGCTGCTGTTTCAGTCGGACTGCAAACAAATGATATTATATCAGTTTTAAACAGATTGTCCAAAGTTCCAGTACCAAAGAGTATCATTACATTTATCAATAATTGTACAGTTTCTTACGGTAAAGTCAAATTGGTATTGAAGCACAATAGATATTTTGTTGAAAGTTCTCAAGCTGATATTCTTCAAATGCTTTTAAAGGACCCCGAAATTGGACCTTTACGAATCGAGGCTTCTGAGACTACAACTAGAGATGGTCTTGTCGTTGAAAAGGCACCGACAGCAGGAAATCTTGTAATTCCAGGCACAAAACCTGTGAATATCGATGGAAAAGTAGATGGAAATGGATTGAAGAAAGAAGGAAATGATAAACCAAATAATATTGAAACAGTTTTTCAATCAGCTGTTGGATTAGATAGAGATGAGGATGATGATTTAGATGCTGTGCACTCTTTTGAAATTGCTTCATCTTCAGTTGAAATCGTCAAAAAGCGATGTCAAGAAATTGATTATCCCGTGCTAGAAGAGTATGACTTTAGAAACGATGCTCGAAATGTTGATTTGGATATTGATTTGAAACCTTCGACGCAAATTCGTCCTTACCAAGAGAAGAGTTTGAGTAAAATGTTTGGTAATGGTAGAGCTCGTTCTGGAATCATTGTTTTACCCTGCGGAGCAGGCAAAACATTAGTTGGAATTACGGCTGCTTGTACTATTAGAAAATCTGTTATTGTCTTGTGTACATCTTCGGTATCAGTCTATCAATGGAGACAACAGTTTTTACAATGGTGTACAATTAGACCAGAAAACGTTGCTGTTTTCACGTCTGAGAATAAAGAAAAATTTCAAGGAGATGCTGGTTTGGTTGTCTCTACCTATTCTATGGTTGCCAATACACGAAACAGATCTCACGATTCTCAAAAGATGATGGATTTTTTAACCTCTCGCGAATGGGGTTTTATTATTCTTGATGAAGTGCACGTTGTTCCTGCTGCCATGTTCAGAAGAGTTGTTACAACTATTGCTGCGCACGCTAAGCTTGGACTTACAGCTACATTACTTCGTGAAGATGATAAGATTGACGATTTGAATTTCTTGATTGGACCTAAACTATACGAGGCTAATTGGATGGATCTATCACAAAAGGGACATATTGCGAATGTTCAGTGTGCTGAAGTTTGGTGTCCAATGACTGCAGAATTCTATCAGGAGTATCTTAATGTTAACGCTAGGAAGCGCATGTTACTATACATTATGAATCCCTCCAAGTTCCAAGCTTGCCAGTTTTTGATTGATTACCACGAGAAGAGAGGTGATAAAATCATTGTGTTTTCTGATAATGTTTGTGCATTACAAGCTTATGCATTGAAGCTTTCTAAGCCGTTCATTTTTGGTAGTACACCGCAACAAGAAAGAATGCTGATTTTGAAGAATTTCCAGTATAATGACAATGTGAACACTATATTTTTGTCCAAGGTTGGTGATACCAGTATTGATTTACCTGAGGCTACATGTTTGATTCAGATTTCATCGCACTACGGATCTCGTCGTCAAGAAGCACAGAGATTGGGTCGAATTTTGCGAGCAAAGCGTCGTAATGATGAAGGTTTCAATGCATTTTTCTATTCTCTTGTGTCTAAGGACACTCAAGAAATGTATTATTCTACAAAACGTCAAGCGTTTTTAGTTGATCAAGGTTATGCTTTCAAGGTGATTACACACTTACATGGAATGGAGGATTTACCCAATTTAGCGTATGCTTCTGCTAGAGAGCGTCGCGAATTGCTACAGGAGGTTTTATTACAAAATGAAGATATGGCAGGGTTAGAAGTTGGAGATGATGCTGAGAACGTTGTAGGAAGAGGATCTAATGCCATGAAGAAACCAGGAAGAGCTAGAAGAGCAGTTGGAAATCTTTCGAATTTAGCTGGAGGTGATGATATGGCTTATGTTGAGTACAATAAGAGTCGAAACAAGGAGCTCAAGGCATCCAGTAATATAATCAATAAGTTATATAAGAAGAAGAAGATATGAGTGGAGGATATGAGTGGAGTATATGAGTGGAAGATATATGAGTGGAGGATATGAGTGGAGTATATGAGTGGAAGATATATGAGTGGAGGATATGAGTGGAAGGTATATGAGCTAAAGAGATACAAGAGGAAGGATATCTAAAAGGTATATAAAGATGTGTAATGATCATCAAGTAGGAAAAATCACTGAGTTGATGATACCCGTGTTTCATAGTAACTTTTAGTGGGAATAAGGGATTATCTGTAACGAGTTTATGATTTCTGTTCACTGAGTAGAATTGTGTGCGAGCATAAATGAGATTTTCCTGTTCCAAAGATGCGGTATAAAAGGAATTTACCTGTTCCAAAGATGCGGTATAAATAAGCTTCGAATACTTGACAAAATTGGGAAATTTCATTTGAAATCTAACTTATGGTGGCATACATCCCAAACAAAACTATTGAACAACGATTGATTAAAAATGACTAGAATTGCTATTATTGAAGCTGATAAACCAATGCCCGCGATTGTTGAAAAGTTAGGGACTTATGGTACTATCTTTACAAATTTACTTTTGAGCGCTGGGTTGGACAAGGAGACCACCAAATTTTCTACGCATGATATTGTCGAAATGCCTGAGAATCTGCCTGATCTTTCGTCTGAGAAGATTGATGCGGTATTGATTTCTGGGTCTAAGCATACTTCATATGATGATATAGACTGGATCAACAAGTTGGTTGAGTTTGTTGCTGATGCAATCAAGAGAAAAGTCAAGGTAGTTGGTATATGTTTTGGTCACCAAGTAATTGCTCGTGCACTTGGAGCCAAGTTAGGAGTGAATCCCAAGGGCTGGGAGATTTCAGCTACTCCAATCAAGTTGACAGCTAAAGGAGAAGAAGTTTTTCCTGATTTAGCTAAAGAGTTTGGAGGAGAGGTGAACATTATGCAGATGCACAAGGATATTGTGTTTGAGTTGCCAAAGAATACCGAGTTATTGGCATATAATGATGTTTGTCAAGTGCAAGGGTATTACAGAGAGAAGGCTATTTGGGCAGTTCAAGGTCATCCTGAGTTTACTGATTTTATTGAGCAGACTGTAATTTCAGTGAGAAGTGAGAGTGGAGTATTTAGTTCTGAGCTTGCTGCAGATGGCATAAAGAGGACATTGAATAGAAATGATGGATTATCATTAGCAAAGAGTATTGTTAGATTTATTAGAGAGTAGGATATGATAATCATTAGGAAGAGTATTGATTATTAGGGAGAGTATTGATTATTAGAAAGAGTGTTGATTTTTGATGAATCAGTATTGATTAATGGGTATTATAAGTATTATTCAAGTATTAACTGATTATTGAGTATTATTCAAGTATTAACTGATTATTGAGTATTATTCAAGTATTATTCAAGTATTAATTGATTATTGAGTATTATTCAAGTATTATTCAAGTATTAATTGATTATTGAGTATTATTCAAGTATTATTCAAGTATTAATTGATTATTGAGTATTATTCAAGTATTATTCAAGTATTAATTGATTATTGAGTATTATTCAAGTATTATTCAAGTATTAACTGATTATTGAGTATTATTCAAATATCTTATACTCATATTAATTATTGAGTTTTCATTATCTACTAATTATTGAGTTTCCAGTTTCCATTCATCTCAAGATTCATATAATCAGATCAAACTTTAAATCATCAGGCGGGTGCTAACGATTCTGGACTAATATCCACAGTTATACGAATCACGCATTCAGGAGATTCTCAGTCCCAAAATTGATAAAATTGATAAAAATCCCCTGGACATGCAGCAGAAATAAAATTTGAAAAAAAACCCATCTTCTTCCATATCCAAAATGTCCATCTTTGATAAAATTTCGTCTCGTAAGTATTCACTTCTTTGTTTATATATTTCTAACAAACGTTAAAGATTTGGAATATCGCCGCATCAATAGTAAATACGCAAAAAGGCGTCCTGCTTCTGACAAAATAAGTTTCCCGTCAAACCAAGAACCTGAAAAAAGAGCCAAACCTGTGTCCCGTCCACCAAATGGTTTGCGCAAAACAGCCAGTATGATTTCTCTGCCTGGATTCAAGAGTAAAGAACAGAAAAATGCAACACATTACGACGGTGTAGAGGAAAACCAGTACAAAAAGGCACATTATGGATCAGAGGGAGATTTGACGATAAACAGCTATCGCAGTAGATCCAATAATGTTGAATCTTCAAAAGCTTCTTATGTTGGTAGAAGGTTGTCCAAGCGTGCATCTGATAGTTCGTATTCTACTTTACAAACAGCTTATGAGGAAGATCCATTTACTTCAGTTCATCGTTCTCATGAGGTAACCTACGACAGGATTGAAGAAAGCAGAAAAAAACCACAATCTTTTTTTTCAAGAAAACTAGCTGTTCTTGTAGGACATTAATTGTTGAATAGTGGAGGGTGGATGAAGTGTGAGTGAGATGGGTAGAGAGTGAGTTGGATTGTGAGTGAGATGGGTAGAGAGTGAGTTGGATTGAGAGTGAGTTGGATTGAGAGTGAGTTGGATTGAGAGTTAAGAGTTAAGAGTTAAGAGTTAAGAGTTAAGAGTTAAGAGTTAAGAGTTAAGAGCTAAGAGCTAAGAGCTAAGAGCTAAGAGCTAAGAGCTAAGAGCTAAGAGCTAAAATTTAAGAGTCAAGAGTTAAAAATGAGTTGAGAGTGAGTTATGAGTTAGTGAAAAGTACTAAAAATGCAAATCGCAAAATGAAAATTGCACAAAATGAAAATTGCACAAAATAAAAATTGCACAAAATGAAAATTGCATTCACAATAAAAATTGCAATCGCAAAATAAAAATTGAACAAAAATTGAACAAAAATGAAAATTCAGAATATTACGAAAACTTGCTGGACAGGAAGTAATTAAATAAAAAAAAATTGAATAAAAATGATAAATTAATTCTTGTTGACTCCCATAAAGCTATTTGAGCGTCTTCTGGGTCTTGAAAAGTTAAATTCTCCATCTAATTCAACTTGATCAACTTCGTCAGTAATTTTACCCCAGTTTCCAGCGCCATGACCAGCTTTTTTAATTTTATTTGGAGCTTGTGGCATTCCATGTTTGCTAAAGTAGCGAGGAAGATTTGCTTCGTGAGTAGCTCTGTTTGAAGCACGATTTGTTCTAGTCATTTTGTGATTTGGTTTGATTTGAATGAGGTTTGATTTGAATGAGGTTTTGTTTAAATGAGGTTTTGTTTGAATGAAATTTGAAGGTTGAATATGAATACAAATTGATTGAATGATTGAATGATTGAAAAATTGAATGATTGAATGATTATAAAAATCTCACTTCCTCAAACAAATCTACCGATATTTATAATTCCAAAAATTCAACTGATCACCAGATTATCTTAATTACTCTCACGTAATTACATTTAAAAATAACTAAAGATTGCTATATTGCTAATCTACTTAATCTTATTTCTGCTATCATCCGTCTCGATATCTCTTGCTTTCGTCTTCAGATGCTCATGTGATTGACTGTGGAGTAGTCACGTGTACATCACAATCGTGGGGTGATCCCCTCGTTGGAACTCGTGACCATTTTGGATTACGTGGTTATAATCATGTAATGTTTATATAATGAAACATTTTAGTCATGTTTATATAATAAGACAGTCATCACTTTATTTGTCATGTGATATTTAAATTTATGTAATAAGAATTATCATGTGAATTTCTGTAATGATTATGTCAACTTACCTAACAAAATATGTACACAACAAAACATGTACACAACAAAACATGTACACAATAAAAATGTACACATTAAAAATGTACACATTAAAAAATGTACACAATAAAACATGTGAATTTAGGTAATCAAGTTCATCTTCAAATCACATGACTATTCACTTCATGACAAAAAACTTAAAACTTAAAACTTATCACATGACTTAAATAACTGCATTGTTTTCCCCTATCAATGCTGCTTGTTCAAGCTTTTTTTCGCTCCTTCCGCCTGTTTTAACAAGCTCTAAAAATTAAAATCTAATTTTAATCCTCCTCCATCTCTCTTTGGACTTGAAACAAAGAATCCAGGTACTCGACAAAGGATTCTAGAAAAACGGTACAAAAATTAAACATGAGGTATCTGAGGGCTTCTTGTCTATTACCTTCTGTAGCAGTTCTAATTGTGCTACTCCTCCTACTGCCGTTCTATTCGTCTAGTACTAAATATTCAGTAGTAGATATGTCTACTCAGGCTGCTAAATCATTATCAGCATACATACCAAGCTATTCCTTTAAAACGAGTGCTTCACAGAGAGCTCAGGTCGAAAAGTTCAACATCAACGACAATATCCGTAAACGAAGAAAATATGCTATAACTTCAAGTGTACAAACTGCATCGTTTGCAGGATTGGCTCTTAACCTTGCCTACTCTATTCAAAAGTTCAATGATCTCGACGCTTTGGACGCAGAGTTGATTCTACTGGTTCGTACTGATGGAGAAGATGGTGTATCTGCTGAAAACATCACTCGTTTAGAGAAAGTTGGCTGGAAGGTACAAATAGCTGAAGAACTGGAGTTTGATCAAGTTGATACTGGTGAGATTCGTTCCTGGCATCGTCACAATCTTAATAAACTTCATATTTGGACTTGGACGCAGTATGAAAAGATTGTGTTTATTGATGCTGACGTTTTATGCAAAGGCTCTTTATCTGAGCTTTTTCAAATTCCTGGTGATATTGCAGCTGCCCCTGATGTATGGTGGAATGAGCTTGTTGATAACAAGTTCAATTCGGGTGTAATTGTTATACGTCCAAATCTTGAAGAGTTTCGGTCTCTGTTTAAAGCTGTCAGTGATCCAAAGATGCATTCACCCAATGATGCTGATCAAGCTTTTTTAAACAATTATTATCAATTCCGTTACTTTGGACTTCCTTACAAGTACAATTTCAATCTTGTAATGTTTCATTATCACAAAGCTGAATGGGACAGTTTATGGGACGAAGCTGTTTTTGTTCATTTTACCACTAGGAAGCCGCTTCCTTATGATCATTGTGAACGAGATTGTGATCAATGGGAAGTTTTAAGTTGGTATTCCATGATTTATCAAGAAATGCTCAATTACTATCAATTTGACGATCTACCTATTCTGGGTTGATTTCATATTTTACATTATGTCCATTACCATTATCTTTTAAAAATTTATATTCTTCATTATTTATCAACCTTTGGATACTCAAAAACCATTTTTTTCTATTAAAGTTGTAGAATGTCTGCTCAAAGCTCGAGGAGTTTATATTCGACGTGTTCATTCGTTACTAGATTTATTTCTACTTGATATTTGAGTTGCGATTAATTTATTTAAAATTTAATTTCAACTTTTATTTAAATTTCTGTCAGCCAAGGAAACTGTTGTTTGCGTAACTGTTTCAACAGGACGAGTATATAGTTGATCTTTTGCTTGACTAATTGAAACATCAAAGGAGTAAAATGAGTATTGAACTATTGATTTATAAAATCACTGAAATGGCTTTTCATTGCTTAAATATTAGACAACGGAGTATTGAACATTAAGAATTTGTATGTACAATTTTAGTAATTCAACTCGGACTTATCCGAGTTACTCGACACATTTCAACTAATTCCACAAAATCTTGACAAATATACTTTTCAACTATTTGGCTTATTTAAGATGCTGACTATTTGGCTTATTTAAGATGCTGACTATTTGGCTTATTTAAGATGCTGACTATTTGGCTTATTTAAGATGCTGACTATTTGGCTTATTTGAGATGCTGACTATTTGGCTTATTTGAGATGCTGACTATTTGGCTAATTTAAAATGTTAACTATTTGGCTAATTTAAAATGTTAACTATTTGAGTACTTGTCGTTTAAACTTTGCCACTAGGCTCATCTAAAATCCATCTATAACTCCAAATATTTAATGGCTTACATAAGATAGATAGATAGATTCATTTTAACTATTCAAATACTTATCGATATAGGACGACGAAGTCGTACTATTTAAGTACAACTTCTATAATTATAAGAATTTCCCATTTGTTTCTTGATACAACAGCTTTCGCTGGGTGGTTCAAATTACTTTAATTTAAGGTGAGGTAGTGCTTTGGAGTCCCGCCTTGTGCTACCTTTTGTAGCAAGAGGTACCGCATTAAAAACCATTATGGAAAACCCACGGTGAGCAATAACCCCGAGGTTACATAATAAATTATGTAACATTTTTTAAAAAGTTATAAAATATAAACTCAAAAATATTCAAATTCAGAGAATCGGCAATAGTTTAGTGGCTAGAATTTCCGCCTGTCAAGTTTCATGTGAAGCAGCACGCGGGGGACCGGGGTTCAATTCCCCGTTGCCGAGTATTTTTTCAAATTGAAACATAGATGACTAAAATCTTTCAAAAACATATCAAAAGTGTGGTGTGATATCAGAAATATTTTTTGATTGTAATTCATGTTGAAATCAAAAATATGACTTTTTATATATTTTGCATTTTTATTTTGTTGAGCATGTGTCCGTTTTTTTAGCAAAAATTCAAATGACAAATTTCTCCTCATTTTTTGATGCAAAATATCAAAAATGATTAACTACAGTTTTTCCGATACTTGCATGGTTGAGGACACAAATGAACCCCAATTAATCCGGAATTCTGGGGTTTGAATTATATTTTAGTTGCAAATTTCGGTTAAATTGATCAGTAGATTAAAAATAGGGAACCTGAATACTTGATTTGAGATGAATTTACGGTGGTGATCGAGTTTATCCGAGTATAACGACATACTCCGAAACTATTTTTTAAATGAATTTACAAATTTATATTCTATCTACATTATATTGTTAAGAATTAATAAAGAATTAATTTTGAAGAATATTTTACAATTATTGTTAAGAACATATTACAAACAAGAATTAATTCAAAAAAATCAATTCACATAATTACAAAATTTTTTTGCAAATAAAATTCACTTTAAAAACAACTTGCTAAAAATCACTTTCTAAAAACCACTTGCTTAAAACCACTTGCTTAAAATCACTTGCTCAAAATCACTACCCAAAAAAAATAAAAAGTGAAAAATTTCACTATTTCTAGACGTTTAAGGTAGAGCATCCAACCAGAATTCACTTTTGTCTATTAAATTATATCTCCTTGTTCCCCATTGAATCCCCAACATTACTGCACTAGAAACGCAAAATCACGACACAAATCCGGGCCGATTGTCGCCGCTAGGTCGATAACCATATGCAAAAACGCAGGATGGCTATCAGCAAGATATCCCAATTCAATTGTCCTGTATTCAGAATTTAACGCATCTTCATCTTCTTCTTTGTCTTCATTGCCATCTGAAGGTGGAATGAATATTAAAAAATCATTCAGATCTGTATACTGGTCTACTACTTGTTCATAAGATAACACCCCAGGAAGTTTCAAATCTAAATATTGAGTGTTTTTTTTTGACAAATCACCATGCCAGTCTAATAATGTCACGTACTTATTAGGTCTGGTAGACCTGTCAAACTCTTTTTTAAACTCTTCAATCGGGTACCAAACAGGCATTGACGAAGATGTGGGGTCTAATAATTCACTAGGACTATAAGACCCTTTGTAGTTCATTTTGACACAGTTATAAATGTAGAATCCAAGATAATAGTGCTCAATCCCAAGCTTTTTCGCAAGAAGAATCTCTTTCAACACAGAGTACTTGCCCAAATCAAGATGACTATAATCTGGATCCCGAATAAGATAGACTGATGAAACAGAGTGGTTAGGAATAACATCTAGTACTGCAAGACAAATCAGTTTTCCATCCAAATAATATCCCTGATGAATATGTCCACCTTCTCTCTTGAGCAATTCCAATTCAATTGCGTTTCGGGCAGGTAAACCGAATGGATTGTGACAAAGAAAGTTGTGGAATCCATCCATTGAAACATCATTATCTCCATGAATAGCTATCTGGTACTTTTTGTACAGTTCAAACTTTTCTTCAGTGGCATTATTTGGTAGCAGTCTCGTTTCAAATCTCTCTGATTTTTCAGAGGCATCGACGTGGGTGTCAATTTCAAAAGGGGTTTTCAGTTCCTGATTCAAAAACTTGTTAACTTTTTTAACAGCTTTTTTCGAATCTTTGTTTGCTTTAAACTTGTTGACATTGAGTCTGATTGTATATTGGGGACAGCAAGAGTTGAGTAAATCACACTTGTACAAAAAATCTCCGCTTCGTCTAAATCCTTTATCCATTAATCGGCCATATGTACTGACTGGCATTTGTTTAGCCAGGAAGCCATAAACGTTTGAACCATCATCACTATTACAGTATCCACAGTGAGTTTTGCCTCTATAACCAGCGTATGAAATAAGCGACAAAGCCATTCTTTTTATGCTTTGATTGTTGCTGGTGAGAAGCAGGTTCTATTTGAGGTTAGGATTGGAGATTTGTAATTTTTTTAATTTTTGTCATTTATTTTGGATTTTTTTTGTTTTTTTTGTTTTTATTGAATTAATTGAATTAATTGAATTAATTGAATTTATTGAATTTATTGAATTTATTGAATTATTGAATTATTGAATTAATGATTTATTGAATTAATGATTTATTAATTTATTGAATTAATGAATTATTGATTTATTGAATTAATGAATTATTGATTTATTGAATTAATGAATTATTGATTTATTGAATTATTGAATTATTGAATTATTGAATTTATTGATTCATTTGGATTAATTTGTTTTTATTCAGATCTATTAGTTTTTATTGAATTTTTCGAATCTATTTGAATTCTTACTTTTTTAGCTAATTTTAGTTTTTTTAATTTTTGCTGATTTTTGAAATTTCTAATTTTTCAATTTCTTAATTTTTGCAAATTCTTAATTTATGCTAAATATCATTTCTCAATTTATGCCGGATAAATTACTACTCTCAAAATGCATTTTTGCCATGTAAATTCTTAAATCAACAGTTTTTCCGAGTGCGCTGGTGCATTTTGTCAAAACTTGCCCCTCCTCTAGTACTTTACAACCAAATCAATTGATTTTAATAGTTAATTTTTGACAGAATTTTTGCAGTGTAAAGCCAAAAATTATAGTGTTGAAAAATACTAATTAAAAAAATTAAAAAGTATAAATATTCCATCAAGTCTCTAAATTTTCTTCCCTCTTTCCAATCTCACATTATCGAAATCAAAGCTATCGCATCTATTAAATATGGTCAATTTAGGTCCTCGTAAACCCCCTTCTCGTAAGGGCTCAATGACTGACGTCCCCAGAGATTTGCTCGAACAAATCGCACAACTTGAACGTCTCTTCACCGTCGACACTCAAAAACTGAAAGAAATCACTGCACACTTTGTCAAAGAACTTGAAAAAGGCCTCTCTAAAAAAGGTGGAAGTATCCCAATGAACTGTACTTGGGTCTTTGACTGGCCTACTGGTAAAGAAGTTGGTACCTTCTTAGCTTTGGATATGGGTGGTACTAATCTTCGCGTGGCTGAAATCACTCTTGATGGTAAACGCGCCTTTGACGTTACTCAAAGTAAATACCAAATCCCTGATGATATCAAGGTTGGAACAGCTGATCAACTATGGGACTTCATTGCTGATTGTCTAGGTAAATTCCTTCTTTCTTATCACCCTCATCAAAATGGTGAGGAAAAAGATGTCTGTCTTGGATTCACATTTTCCTTCCCTGCAACCCAAAATGCAATCAACCACGGTGTTTTGCAAACTTGGACCAAGGGCTTGGATATTGACGATGTCGAAGGCCACGATGTCGTAGTCCAGCTAGGAGAAGCATTGGCTAGAAAAAACGTCCCCATCAAAGTCTCTGCTGTCATTAACGACACAACTGGTACTCTTGTTGCTTCCAACTACGTTGATACCAACACAAAAATGGGTGTAATCTTCGGTACTGGCTGCAATGCTGCTTACTTTGAAAAAATTAAAAATATTCCCAAATTGCAAGGTCGTCTGGCTCCTGATGTCAATCCTGAAGATTACATGGCCATTAACTGTGAATGGGGAGCATTTGATAACGAGCACGTTATTTTGCCCTACACTACTTGGGATAATGTCATTGATGAGACTTCTCCTCGTCCCGGTCAACAAGCTTTTGAAAAACTCATTGCTGGTGTTTATCTCGGTGAAATCCTTCGTCTTGTCCTTGTCGATTTACACAAAGATGGCTTCCTTTTCGAAGGTAAAAGTATCAAAAACCTCGAATCTTCTTACTCTCTTGATGCGTCATTCCTTTCTAAGATTGAAGATGATCCTTGGGAGAACTTGTCCGAGACTGAAACCTTATTCTTGAGTACTCTCGATATTATCACTACTGAGCCTGAACGTAAGTTAATCAGAAGATTAGCAGAGTTGATTGGTACTAGATCTGCTCGTTTATCTGCTTGTGGTGTTGCTGCTATTGCAAAGAAGGCTGGTTACACTTCATGTCACGCTGGAGCTGACGGTTCCGTCTTCAACAAGTACCCCCATTTCAAGGCCAGAGGTGCACAAGCTCTTAAAGAGATTTTTGATTGGGACATTGCAAATCCTAAAGACTATCCTATCAAGATCGTTCCTGCAGAAGATGGAAGTGGTGTAGGAGCTGCATTGATTGCTGCCCTTACAGATAAGAGAATTGCAAAGGGTCTTTCTGTTGGTGCTACCAATTAAATTATTATGAATTTATGTGTAAATATATTTATATGTATATGGATGTATCAATTGATGGTCATGTCTTGATATATTTATTTTATTTATTGTTCCTTTGATTTTTTTTTTATCAAATTCTAAATGGTTTCATGATGGTAAGATAGCTTATGATGATTCTTCTGATTCTAAATGGCTTCATGATGATTCTTTCATCTAATTCAAAATGTCTTGATAATAATCCTTTTCATCTAATTCTTGTTTCATTTAGCATTTTGGCGCCATTGTATAAAAACTTCATCTAATATCTTGTTCACCAGTAAAAACTAATGAGCATATATCATGAATCCAATCATTTACATCTGATTCACTATTTGTAATTTTCTCAATAACATGGAAAAACTTGACTGCCAGTCTATTTTCGCTCATTAAAGATACCAGAATATGCTTGACTCGAGCAACATCTTCGTCATCTAGAAGGGAAGTTTCTAAAGTGCGAACCTGGAATATAATGGGAATCAAAACAGCTTGAAATAAGTAGTAGAGCGCATACCAAACGTGAATGGAGTTATGAGATGAACTTTTAGCAGGATCAAAATATTGAATGACAAGTGAAATTGTTTGGCGAGCACTAGTCAAGCACAGTTGACGACAGTGTTCCTCTGTTGAAGTCAAATTCTGTGAAGGATATAATATTTTGTTCAAAACGAACGGCCGAAAAATAATTGTTTGAAAGTTGTGAATTCGCCAAATTAACTTGTAACGAGAAAATATAGCCCAAGAAGGAGCTGAAAAATCTTCAAGATTAATCATATATCCAGGAAGTGATGACTTGAATTGAGCGATAAACGTGTTGTTGAAGGCAAGCGTTTCATCTGCTGACGGTGGTGATTTTGATATAAGGCGGTAGTAAAATGCGGTAGTAACTAGGCTAAATTCTGATTGAAATTTGATACCAGCGTGGACCGATATTTCATTGTCTAGAGATGGAGGCATTTGAATTGTTTCTGCCGTCAACTGGTGATCATGGACATTAATAACATACTTTGCGTCAACAATATCAGGAGAAGGCACAGTCGCTGGCCGACCAAAGGTTATAGCTGCTGCCGTATCGAAAAAGTACAGACACCACCAGACTCTTCTTCGAATTTCAAGTTTCAAAGGGCTAGCATTCTTCCAGTTTGGAAACTCTCTATACAGTCCTAGTCCCAGAGCCATTCGAACAGCTAATCCTGAATAGTTCCATCCAGTGTTTGGCTTATTTCTCTTTTGTGTGTAATTTGACGCCAACATCAAAGCTTGAACCAATGGTAAACTTCCTGAATCCATTAAGGCTGATGCAAGGTATTTTTTTGCCTGTTGAAAGAAAATAATGTCTGTTATACTGCTGTCGTTGTTGACGCACCAAGATCCCAATGCTAATACAATGTAGTAAAGGGCGTTCCAAATTTCTTCTCGAGGCCGTGGAATCAAGTTTTCATACTGAGCCCGAAAAGTCTCTTCATGGAGAATTGGATAGGTTGTATTATAAAACTGAAAAAAAGCATTTAATAAGGCATTCGATACCATAGCTGGTACTGGAGCTTCACCCATATTCAACAGTTCTCGATCAGACAGCTGTTTTACATCATTATCACTTTCCCATGATGGAACTACACGCAGAGCTCTTAACAGTACCGAACTTGAAGCTAATCCAAAATATCCTTTTCCTGTTGGATCTATTGATAAAGCAGCCATTCCATCAGTGCTAGCATTTTCTCTTTCCATCCAGTCGAATCCATCTGTTTCGTCTGGAACATCTTCAGCGGGTACCAGTCTCTGATCAAAATCTGATGTTTGATCTGTTTCTTGTGAGATCTGCTTGTGTGAACTTTGGGTCATGAGTTTTTCAATATCGGCATTTGGCAAGATTGTGTTGATGAAAGATTCCAACAATTTGTTTCTTTCTTCAACTTTTGTCAAATAGAGTCTAGTCAACGGCGATCTTACTGGTCTTTCAGAATAAACACATGAAGACATAGTCGAGATACATCTGAAGCATGCTGGTGATTCTTTGGTACACTTGAGAAAAACCATTAGATTATCTTTTACAAAGAATACTGTAAAAACACGTACCTTTAATTTGCGAACCCTACACTCGTCACACTAAAATATAATCAGAATTTTGTATCAAATATATCATTACTTTACTTACAGCTTGCTTCATCATTGCCTTCAATTGCTGGTTTTTTAAGTGGTTTGATTTGTTTTTGGGTGCTTAAAAGTGGGCATCAGCCGCATCTTCGGAAAAATGACAGGTGGGACAGGGAAGTGATAATGAATAGAGAGTGTTCAAGATGGGCAAAATAATGTCTGAATGAATGATTTAAGTCAATAAAGAAGTAGAAAATGGCAGGATACTATTTTGAAATTGTGTCTTGTAGGCAATAAAAAAATTACAGAAAAATTATCGATTAACTATAAATTGAAGAAAATTAGAAATAAGCTGAGGAAAATTAGAGATAAACTGAGGAAAACTAAAGAAAATTAGAGATGAACTGAGGAAAATTAAAGGAAATTAGTGATAAACTAAAGAAAACTACAAAAAACCTATGGACAAATTACTGACAGAATTCAGAAAAATTACGAACAAACTAAAAAAAATCACATGAAAACATAACGAAAACACAATGAAAACACAATGAAAACACAATGAAAACACAATGAAAATACAATGAAAACACAATGAAAACTAATGAAAAATTACAAATTAATGAAAACTAATCAATGAAAAACTACTATAGAAAAAAAGATTGTAAAATACAAACTATATATATACTGAATATAAACTATACATATCAACTATAGAAAAATCTTTAAAAACTACGAACAAAGTACAAAAATCTTTAAAAACTACAGATAAACTACAAAAAAACTACAGATAAACTACAAATTTTTTTGAAAAAACCCACTGAAAACCCATAAAAACCCTTGAAAATATGAAAAATCTCAAAAATCTCAAAAATCTTATAAAATCACAAACCAAAAATTACTAAAAAAATTAAAAATTTCCTAAACGAGCACAATCCTAATAATTACATCACGTGATTTAAAATATTCTGGTGTTTTAACAAGCCCTAACCGCGATAATTATTTTCAGTTTTTCAGTTTTTTTCTCGCTTTCTCAACTTGTCATTTGGTTTCTCATAGAGCATAATCACAAGTTGATCTTATTTATTTGCAGACTGTTTTTGATTCCACCAGTCTTTTATTCATTGTATTCCTTGTCCTTATTCATGAATTTTATGACGTTCAACTAGAGTTTCCTTCATGACAACCAACACTAACATCACTAACACCGCTACTCCCGAGCCATCTTCCACTGATATTGGCTGGGCTTTCGTGGAGGAGTATTACAATCATCTAAACAAGTCTCAAGATAGATTGCATCTTTTTTACAATAATACTTCTTCAGCTACTCATGGAATTGAAGCAGTTCCCGCAAGTACCGTCCTTGGTAAGAAAGAAATCACCAAAGTCATTGCTAATCATGAGTTCAACAACTGTAAAGTCATGATTTCCAACATTGACTGCCAAAGCACTTTGGATAAAGGCGTTTTGATCCAAGTTATTGGTGAAATGGCTAATGAGGGAGAACCTTCTCAGAAGTTTATTCAGACTTTTGTTTTGGCTGAGCAGGAAAAGGGCTATTACTGCCACAACGATATTTTAAGATTTTTAAAAGAAGATGTCAGTTCTGAGTATGATTATAATGATGTTGGATCTGCAGAAACTGCTGTTGATTCTCAACCTATTGAGACTATTGAGGAGCCTGTATCTGAAACTGTTGAAGAGCAACATGAAGAAGAAGTCAATGATGAGTCTGAGTCTGATGTTAAATCAGTTGTTGAACCAGTTGAGGAAGAAGTTGAAGGTTCTTCTGAAAATTCCAAGGAAGAAGAGGAATTTGAAAAGCCAGCTCAAACTCTTGCTACTGCTAGTTCTACTATTTCTACTGGTTCCACTGAAACCACTGAAACCACTGGTTCTACTGAGTTTACTGAGTCTACTGATTCCACTGGTTCTTCTGGATCTGGTTCAGAAGCAGCTGTTGTAGTCAAGAAAACTGCTGATGTCAAGCCTGCAATTACTCCTGCTCTTCCTACTGTTCCTTTATCTTGGGCTGCTCGTGCTGCCATTAAAATTGAATCACCTATTTCACCACCTGCATCCAAGTCTAAGCCAGTTGTCAATCCTGTTGTACCTCCTCCTCCTGCTGCTACACCTACACCTGCTGCTACACCCTCCAACTTTGTTTCTACTAGTAATGTTCAAGGACATCGTCGTGGGCCCAAAGAGTTTTTTTCCGCGTATATCAAACATGTGAATGAATCTGTTAATGAGAAGCAACTTAAGCAGGCACTTCAACAGATTGGACAAGTCACGCATTTCGAAATAGCTCGTACAAAGAACTGTGCATTTGTTGATTTCTTGGATTTGCCTACTCTTAAGGCAGCACTTGCGGTGCATGAATTGAAAGTTGGAACTAGTGTGGTATTGATTGAGGAGCGCAAGAGAGGAGGAGCTAAGAAGAACAACAACAATAATGGCAGCAATGGAGCAGTATACAATAATAACGGAAATGGTAGACGGAATGGCAACAGCAACTCTAATAACAAGAAGAGAGTTAATTAGAATGTAAAATATGTATATTTTCTTGAATAACAACGATTTTTCAATGACTATTTAAAAAGATAAATTTGCAATAGAGAGCGATAAGGGAATAAATTTCCTTGGAAATCGATTATTTTTCTTATATCAAGAGGATTATTTCTAATCAAGAAGATTTTTACTTGTATGTCAACAATGGTTTTTCTTATATATCAAGAAGATTATTTTTTATATCAAGAAGATTATTTTTTATATCAAAAAGATTATTTTTTATATCAAGAAGATTATTTTTTATATCAAAAAGATTATTTTTTATATCAAAAAGATTATTTCTTATATCAAAAAGATTATTTTTACATCAAAAAGATTATTTTTTATATCGAAAAGATTATTTCTAATGAGTCAAGTTTATTTCAAACATATCATCAGTGTTATTTCTTATATATAGAAAATGAATCATTCTCCTAATTGAAATTCTGTATATATAAACAAATTTATTTTTCACAATACAAACACAAAATTTTAAATCATGGAGATTAAAATATTTTACAATTCAAAAAATTTACATTATATACTGACAAATTCATCGTCTATCAATAGTTTGAATTTCTCCGTATATTAAAATATATCAATAGTTTGAATTTCTCCGTATATTAAAATATATCAATAGTTTGAATTTTTCCATATTAAAATATATCAACACATTGAATTTTTCTATATTAAAATATATCAACACATTGAATTTTTCTATATTAAAATATATCCACACATTGAATTTTTCTATATTAAAATATATCAACAAATTGAAATTCTTTGATATCTTTTCAAATTGACCATATGTCCCGAAGGACTCTCTGATTTATATTAGGGTTAGGTGTGAAAGAGAATTACAAAAGAACTCCCAATTATGAGCACAATAAACACTTGTAAAGTCGAGATTAATAATTGAAAAAACCCGTTTCATTCTTTTCTTCTTTAATTTTATTTTTCATTTTTATAAAAATTAAAAAGTCAATAATGTCTGAAACTGCTCCTACTCCTGTTAAAGCTACTCCTGCTCCTCCTGCTAGTAAGTAATAGAAAATGACAAAGAGAAGAGAATGCTAATTGGAGTTTAGAGGTCAAGCCTTGTTGCGTTTGTACCGATGAAAAGGCTGTTCGTGATGAATGTTTATTGTTCAATGGGCAAGATTCCGGAAAATGTGATGATATTATTCAAAAGTATAAAACATGTATGAAGGGATATGGGTTCACTGTTTAGGTGAATATAACTTGAGGCCATTCAAGAATGTAAATATGTATATAACTAATCTTAATTCATTTAGAAATAAATCAGATGAATAGGATTTAAAATTATTTATAATTGATATTAAGACAGAAACAGTTGAGATTTACTCGGATGATTATTTAAATTAGTTGGAATCGTTTAATCAGTTGAGTTTAAATCGTTTAATAATTTAAATCAGTTGGAATCGTTTTATCAGTTAAATCGTTTTATCAGTTAAATCGTTTTATCAGTTGAAATCGTTTTATCAGTTGAATCGTTTTATCAGTTGAATCGTTTTATCAGTTGAAATCGTTTTACCAGTTGAATCAGTTTCATCATATGAATCAGTTTCATCAGAGTTTTTCCCTGTCTGATTCGACTTTTGAAGCCCAAGAAATCAAGTTTGGATACTTTGATATCAAAAAATCACGTAAATATGAGTTTGGCCATTCATTTTTGCACTGAATTGAAATATGAGCAGCTAATAACAAGTCTACTTCGTCAAGATTTGACTTTTCAAGGTCTACTATTTCTTTCGAAATCAAATCGTAAACAGATTCTGCGTATCCCAATACAGCCATCTGCTCTTTCATTTTTGCAACATTGAGCTTAGATTCTTGCATTTTTTGATACATTGCTTGTTGCGTAGGACTTAGGCCTTGCATGATTTTAGATTCTTCATTGTCGGTTGAAGCGTAGGTGAAGATGGAAGCTGAGTTTTGAACGTGTTTAGCTCTAATTTCTGGAACTTTGTAGTATCTTTCCAACGGTCCAAGGGATTTTGAGACGGCTGGTCTAGTTATGGAGACATAATTAGAGTAATCTGACCAGACAATATGATTTGTTAGAATTGTTAATTTTTGTTGAATGTAAGAAAGTTCAGCTATTCTTCTTTTTTGATTTTTACGAGTCAAGCTCCAATAGTCTGAATATTTTTCATTATTAGAAGTGATATTTGACCAATTTAGAGCAAGATATTCAGGATTCAAAGGTTTGTAAATTGACATGATTGAATTATAAAGAGTCGATAAATTTTTGGCAGATTTTCCAGGTATTATTCAAGTCATGTGATTTTTAGATGGATGGTGAAGTTTATTGAAGTTTGATGAGTTTGAGATTGAAGTTTGATTAGTTTGATGAGTTTGATTAGTTTGATTAGTTTGATGAGTTTGATGAGTTTGATGAGTTTGATGAGTTTGATTAGTTTGATACTGAAATTTGAGAATTGAAAATAATATTTAAAAATAAATATTAAAGCATTTTGAATAAATTCATGAGAATTGTAAATGCCAAAATTAAAATTTAGAAAAAAACTGAAAAAAGCTATTAAACGAAATAAAATATGGAAATTGGTAGGCAACTCCCGTAGTCGTAACTATCCGATATCAACCAGAGAATCTAATTTGGGTTTTTGTCTTTGAAGTTGTCAAGTACTTAAAGTACTTGAAGTACTTGATAGACATGAGTTATTTAGATTTGATAATGAAAATGAATATTAAATATTGAATATTAAATGAATAATGAATAATGAGAATGAATATAAATGAATAAATAAAATAATAACTAAATAAATAAATAAACCAGTGATTTAATAAATAAAAAATAAAAAAAAAAAAAATAAAAAATAAAAAAAATAAAAAAAATTTACTGAAAAAAAATGAAAAAAAATAAATTAAAGGTGCGGCTGGCCTCTACTATACGAGAAAAATTTTCCGTGTTTGATAAAAAGCTTTAATTGAATATAACTGAAAACATTTAAAAACTAAAAATAATGAATATAAAACCAACCTCCTTTGATTGTCCACAATAAATTAAATAAAAAAACATGCAAAATCTACACAGCAGATTCAAGCTACTCAGCAGTAACAACTCTCTTTTTACCACCACGTTTAGGAATATAATCCTTCGGATGTAATCTTCGAATATGCTGCTGTCTATGAGTACTTGCTTTTGGACCTTTAAAATTACGACCACAAACAGGACACTCTTCAACTTTATAACCATTGGCATCTTTTTGAATTCTTCCGGATCCAATAGAAGAAGCAGCAGCAGCAACAGCTGGAGGAGACAAAAGTGTCGCGTGCTTTGGTTTGTGTTCCTTTTTGAGGGTTGTGGTAACACGAGATGGGATAGTTAACTGAGGTTGGTCGCTGGATGAAGTTGCTACGGTAGATAACTGAGAGGCAACGTGTAGTACAGAAGATTGCTGGTGATGTTGCTGTTGCTGTTGTTCCTGGACCTGTTGGTGCTGTTGTAAGTCTAATGGTTTACCCAAGTATAAGCTATAAGGTTCTTTTTGTTCCTTTTTAGAGGAGACGGAGTCGTCGTCGCTTGAGCAAGCACTTGAGCAATACTCGATAGGTTCAAAAGGCAAGTATTCCTCGGCGCATTTTGGTTGGTATGGTTTTAGTAGTAGACAATTGCTATTTGAAGTGTAGTTATCGTCCAAAGAGTCTAGTACATCGCAGATGGAGAGGATTCCTAGGGAGTCATAATACGCTGTTGAGATGAACGATGAGAACAGGCTTGCGTCTTGTTGTTTAGAAGGATTAGATGAGGAGGACATTTTGAATAAATAGGTATTAAACGATGCAAATAAATAAGATTGACGTTAAAGTCAGAAAGAATTGAAGAATTAATTGAATGAAAAAAAAAAAGAGAAAAAAGAGAAAAAAAATTTTCAAATATAAAAAATTAAAAATTAAAAAAATTAAAAAAAAAAAAAAAAGTTCAAGCCCTAAGCCTAAACCCGTACCCTGAATAACGCTATTAGAAAAAGAAATGTTGAGAAGAGGTGAAGTATAATGAGAAGAGATATAGTATAATGAGATGAAATATGATATTTTGAAATATAGTATAATGAGATGAAATATGAGATATAGTATGATATAATGTGATATAATGAGAAAATGTGATATAATGATATAATATGATATATTATGATAAAATATTGAGATATAATATGAGATATAATATATGAGATATAATATATGAAAAGATACTATATGAAAAGATAATATATGAAAAGATAATATATGAAAAGATAACATATGAGAAGATGATATGAAAAGAAAAGATGATATGAAAAGAGAATATGAAATAAAAAGAGAATATGAAATCAAGAGAGATTGTGAAGTAAAAAGAGAATATGAAATAAAAAGAGAATATAAAATAAAAAGAGAATATGAAATAAAAAATACTTAATATAATAAATAATATAAAATATTAAATAATACAAATAATATTTCAGTTGCTTTAAAACAAAGAAACAAAGTTTTACCAAATACATTTAAAATCAGCTTTTTACAGTCATCAAAAGTCAACCTGATCAGCCTGTTCTGGAAATAATAAAACCCTTGGAACAGCCTTGATCTTTCCGCTTAGCAAAAATACCGTTAATGCTTAACATTTGGTCTATCGAATTAATGCACTAACAGCAATCATTCGAATTTTCGTAATAAATGTTGATTACTACAATAGAGTGAAGCAATGAGGTGAAGTTTGAGTTAAGCAATGGAGTAGTAAAATTGTAGTAAAGTTGGAGTTTTCGAAGTTGTCATATTGTGGAGTAGTTAGGTTGTGGAGTAACAAAGCCATAGTCAAGTCGTGAATGTTTCTACGATTGATTGCTGTTCACCATTCTCGACTAATTGCCATTTTCAACTATTCAATATTTGACTATTCAATTATCCACTATTCCATTTTTGACTGTCAACAATTTGTACTCTTCACAATTTCTTCATAATTTGTACTTCACAGTTGCCATCATTCATCAAATTTGGCCTTTTGTAATACTCATTCACCTAACCACAAACCTAACCCTGAGTTCAAGCCGTGACTTGACTAAATCGAAATTTCACTACAAGAAAAAACGCGTCTTCTATCTATCAACCAATATTCATTACGAATAATAAAAGGTAAAGAATGAACAATGAAACTACTATGGACTTAACTGTCGAAAAAGACGAAAATTCAATTGAAAACAAAGGTTCTTTAGAATCTGTCAAATCTCCTACAAATGACTTGAATGAAAACGATGTTGAAATGACTGATGCTGTACTCTCAGATTCAAATGATAATGAAATGAAAGATGCTGATTTTAATCAAGATTTCAATTCAAAAAATGATTGTGAAGATATTTTAGATTCTTCAAGTCATCAAATTAAAGATACGATTGAAACAGCTGAATCTGAAGAAAGTGGTCAAACTCTTGAGAGTATTGAGAATATTGAGAATATTGAGAATATTGAGAATACTGAGAGTATTGAGAATACTGAGAATACTGAGAGTATTGAGAATACTGAGAATACTGAAAGTCTGGAAAATATTGAGAATATTGAAAATCTGGAAAACCTTGAAAATATTGAGAATATTGACAACCTGGAAAACCTGGAAAATATTGAGAATATTGAAAACCTGGAAAACCTGGAAAATATTGAAAACATGGAAAACCTAGATAACCTGGAAAATCTCGACCTTGCTAAAACAAATTATTCACCTGAAACCACTATGAAAGACTTCTCTACTAATCACAGTGAAACCACTGAATCTGCTGATTCAAATAATCCTGCTAAATCTGCTAAATCTGCTGAATCTATTGAACTCGCTGAATCTGATAAAACTGCTGAACTCACAGAAACTGATAAAACTAATGAAAGTGAAAATGTTGAAGAAAAAAAATTCGCAAACCCTTTCATTATAGAACCAACTAAACAAGAAGAAGAAGATGATGACGATGAATACGAACCTTCTGCTCCTGCACTACCAAAAAAACCTACAAGATCTCAACCAACTGCTAAACCGAATCTTCCAGCTCCTCCTACCCACTCCCGAAAAGAATCTCCTCTAGAGCTTCTTACTCAAAAAGTTCAGTCAGACCCAACTAACTTTAACAATCATCTGCGCTTTCTCCAATATATTTCAAACTCATCTTCTTCAGATCATGAATTTATACGTGAATCGTACTCAACTGCTCTCTCATACTTTCCGCTAGCTGCTGGTCTTTGGGTATCCTACATTCAACATGAACTTTCTCTTAACGAATTCAAAACCGTAGAGTCTCTTTTTGCAAAGTCTCTAACAAAAGTTCACAACGTAAAACTTTGGACACTCTATCTGGAATACGTCTTACGCACAAACGATATCCATAATGGAGGTGACAAAGCAAGAACCGTAGTCCAACAAACCTACGAATTCGTTCTTGACCAAATTGGACTCGATAGAGAAAGTGGTTTGATTTGGGTCCAATACATTGATTTCATCAAAAGTCGCGAAACATCAACTACTTGGGATCAACAGCAGCAAATGGATCAACTTAGGAAAGTTTACAGAAAAGCTATCTGTATTCCTCTAAACAACTTGGAGATGATCTGGCACGCCTACAATACCTTTGAAAATCACATTAATAGAAAAACTGCCAGAAAGTTCCTCGGTGAAAAATCTGCCGTTTATATGACTGCTAGATCTTGCCTTAAAGAACTTCAAAACTTAACAAATGGCTTAATTAAAACAGGCAATCCTCAAACCCTGTCTGCATCCCAATTAAAGTCTCAACTTTCAACTTGGAAATCTTGGGTTATTTGGGAAAAAAAAAATCCTTTGGAAGTTACTGAAGATAATGAAGATCAGTCTGTTAAGAAGAGAGTTTCCTACGTTTATAAACAAGCTATTCTGGATATGTGGTATTCTCCTGAAATATGGTTTGACGCTGCTGAGTATGCTTTTGCCGCAAACCCTTCTGATATGGAACAAGGATTGGAAATACTTAATCTTGGTATGAAGGCAAATCCTACTAGCGCATTATTGTTCTTTAAAGCTGCTGAAACTTTGGAAGCCTTGGGAAGAGTCTCATTTGCAACAAAAACTTACGAATCCTTGATTGAAAACATGAAATCAAATCTAGTTTTAAAATATCCAAAGCAAGAGGGAAAGGAAGAAGAACAACCAAAATCAAAAGATTTGACCTATGTTTACATTGCTTACTTAAGAGCTCTTAAAAGAATGGAAGGAATTGCTCCAGCCAGAAGCATCTTTGCAGAGTGCAGAAACTCCCTTTTCTCAACTTTTCATATTTTCGTGGCAGCTGCTTTCATGGAATTACAAAACGAGCGTCCCGACATTGCAACTAAAGTTTTTGAACTAGGAATGAAGCGATTTTCAAACGAGCCTGGTTACATTGAACGCTACCTTGAATATTTGATCCGAATAAGAGATGACACCAATGCTAGAGCCTTGTTTGAAAAATCAATAGCAAAAATGGCTGAAAAAGGTGGTCAAGAAAAGGGAATGAAAAAATTATATGAGATTTTTTTGAAATACGAATCAAGGTTTGGTGAGCTTGTTTCATTACGAAAATTAGAAGAGAGATACAAGTTGATTTATCCAGAAGGTAAGCTTTTATTACAGCTGATTTATATTAAATTTATACTAACCCTTTTAGAATCTGCTATGGAATTGTTCATTAAAAGATTTGATGCTAAAGATTACAATCCTATTAGGTCTATTGACTTTTCTTCCAATTCTAGCACAAAATCTCGGGACGATTCTGCTAATGATAGCTGCAGTAGCAGTAGTAGCGAGGATGAAAATGATGGCAATGAAATTTCAACTAAACAACGCAAATCTCGAAAAAGGGCTAAGACTAGTCATTATTCAGGAGTGCCTGATATGTTGGGGCTATCTGGTGTTTCCATTCCTACAGCACCTGCAAGTTCTTCTAATTCTAATAATCTCCATTCTAAAAGTGGAAATGGAATCCCTCCAAGCTTGATTGATATGCTGACATTGCTACCTCCAACTAGTTCTTGTAATTGTGAGTTTTTCTTTGCTTTTTGTTTTACTAAACCACTAACTCAGTTTTCAGTACCCGAATTTGATCCTACAGTTTTGTTAGGAACATTGAGAACTATGAATATACCATCTGTGAGCGAATTACAGAAATCAGTATCTAGTTAGTTTTGTTAATAATTTAATATGAGTAGGATTGTATTTATGTAATTGGTTTGAAATATATACGAACTTTGAAATACCTCATTGTTTTTTTGTTACTTTTGTAAAACTTTTCTCTAGATAAATTTCATAGGAAAAATGCAATAGTAGTAGAATGCTTTTGAAAAAAACGACTGAGTGAAGTTAGCAAAAAACTCGACAATTCAAAGCAATTAACTTTGTCTTTATTAATTACACCTATACATTGAATTCACAATAAAATCATGAATCTCAGGAAACGCTGTCAAAAAATCATAGTAGAAAAAATCATAGTAGAAAAAATCATAGTAGAAAAAATCATTCCCATGTAGTTGTATAGCTGCTACTGAAATCATTGGATTATTCATGTCCCAGTAACTACTATTCAATTAGCGAGTGATTTGCTGTTGTACAAGTTCCAACACAAACACTTTTTGTTGGCAATAGTTTTTTCAGACAAAATCTTATTCGAGCTTAAAATTATTCTCAAACTTGTTGTCATTGACTTGAAAACACTGTTAACTTCTAAATCATGAATCAACATATACTAAAAATTCAAAAAGCATTCGATTCCGCAAATAAAATTATTTAGCTTATATATTGAAGTATTAAAACTATTTCTGCATTCATTCTAAACAGTAACTTGATTCAGACTATTTTGGACTTGTACTACAATCAAAAAACGTTGGGTTAGGGTTTAACAAACTCCCAAAGCTCTGAAATTTTTATATTTTTTTCAAGTCATATATAGACACTTTCACATTATAGTCCATGAGTTGGAATTCTATCCAACCTCTCTAAGAAAGAATTGAATCCAGAAAATAGAAGTTGGCAGTAGAAGAGATTAAAGATGGGTACATATCGTAAGAGATTTAATGAAAAAGCTAAATCAGGTATGCTTGCTAAGCAAGACAAGCTCAGATCTGTGAGACAAAAGAGCTTCCGACAAGCACAAGAATTTCAAACACAAGAAAAACAAGAGATTGAAAGAAAACGATTAGAAGAAGAAGAAAAGAATTTCGATCCTAATGCTGAAATCTTGAAACCCATGACAGAGGAGGAAAAGAAAGAAAAAAAGAGAAGATTAGAAGAGTTGGTATCTAAATCAAACGCTGGAGATACTGGCAAAATTTCAAACAAAAAGAGAAAGAGATTGGATAAGTATATTGTATGTCAAAAATGAACGATACAAACCAAAACTGAATCTAACAATTAGTAAATAGGAGAAACAAGTAAAAAAAGAGGAAAAGAAAGTTTTACTGGAAAAATTGTCAGAATCAAGAATCGACACCAAAATATTCAAAAGTATGAAAGAGTTGGGAGCTGGTAGAGAAACTCACAAACAACAATTTGAAGAAGCTTTACACCTTGATCAAACTGGTCAGGGAGACGAGCGTACCAACAAGATTTTATATGAAGAACACGAAGTAAAAAACTGGGAAGAAGATGATGAAATGCGTAGTATGTTTGGTAAGGAACAAAAAGATATCGGCTCTGAAGAAGAAGAGAAAAGCGAATCTCTATTTATTGATCACAGACCCAAAAACCCAATTGGAACAGGTTTTGGATTTGCAAATATTCCTACAGTCAAAAAAGCCAAAGAAGTGAAATACAATTGGAGAACGAAATTGGCAGTAATGAAAGCAAAGAAGCACGGTGTTGATTTAGCAGAAATTGATGGAGAAACTAGTTCAGAAGAAGAATCTGATGATTCCATAAAAGGATCTGATGTAGATTCAAAGGAAGAAGGTGAGAATTTTGAAGAGAACGAGAATTCTGAAGAGAACGAGAATTCTGAAGAAAATGAAAATTCTGAAGAAGAATGGGCCGGATTCGATGACGAACCAAATCAAAAACTTGTTGAAGAGGCAGAAAGTGCGGCAGCCATAGAAAATGAAGAAGAAGAGGAGGAAGAGTCTGAAGAGGAGTCTGAAGATGAGTCTGAAGATGAGTCTGAATTTTCAGGCCCAAGCCTCTCAAAAGGTAAAGAGTTTATGGATTGGGCAAAGCAGCAAACTCAAGAAGAGCCAATTTCTCGTGAATTACCTCAATTTGAAGGAACATACATTCCTCTGGATAGGTTAGAAGATAAAGAAACTCTTCCTCAAGATTTTTCAAATTCTCACTTGAAAAGTGAACGTAAATCACAATTTGTTAATGTCAGCCGATCTGAGGAAATTCAAAATATTAGACTCAGTTTACCAGTCGTTGCTGAGGAACAGAGAATCATGGAAGCCATTCATAATAATGACTGTGTCGTCATTTGTGGTGAGACTGGTAGTGGTAAAACTACACAAGTTCCCCAGTTTTTATATGAATCTGGGTATGGATGCGGATCAAGTGAAATGCCTGGAATGATTGGTATCACCCAACCTAGAAGAGTTGCAGCTGTTAGTATGGCTAAGCGTGTTACTGAGGAACTTGGAGATCATGGCCATGTTGTTGGTTACCAAATTCGTTTTGATGCAAATATCAAGTCTGATACTGCCTTAAAGTTTATGACAGATGGTGTTCTATTACGAGAACTTAGCAACGATTTTGCCCTCACAAAATATTCTGCTATTGTAATTGATGAAGCTCATGAAAGAAACGTCAATACTGATATTTTGATTGGTGTTCTAAGTCGTATTTTAAAACTTCGTCGCGAGATGGCTTCGGAAAATCCTGAAAAGTACAAACCTCTTAAATTGATTATCATGTCTGCTACTTTAAGAGTTTCTGACTTTACAGAAAACACAACATTATTTGATACCCCTCCTCCAGTTCTCAAGGTTGAAGCACGTCAGTTTCCTGTTTCTGTTCATTTCAACAAAAAAACACCCTTCAACTATTTGGATGAAGTATATAGAAAAACCTGCAAAATTCATCAAAAACTGCCTCGTGGAGGCATTTTAATTTTCTTGACTGGTCAAAATGAAATCACCACAATGTGCAAAAGACTTAAAAAGGCTTTCCCTGCGAAAAAGAAGATAGCTGATAATTCAAGCAAAATTGAGGTCCGAGTAAACTCTAAAGAAACTACTACTGAAGTGGAAGATATTGATTTTGGTGTAGATATAGATCAAGCTGAAATCGATGACTTCGATGTCGCAGAGGAAGAAGCTGAAGAAGAAGGGTTTGAAGAAACTTTGGAGGAAGGTCAAGATGCTAATGCTTCATTACATGTTCTACCTCTATACTCTTTACTTCCCACAAAAGAACAAATGAAAGTATTTGAAAATCCTCCTGAAGGAACTCGTTTATGTGTGGTTGCTACGAACGTTGCTGAAACTTCTTTGACTATACCTGGAATTCGTTATGTAGTCGACTGTGGGCGATCTAAAGAACGTGTTTACGATGAAGAAACTGGTGTCCAACAATTCACAATTAATTGGATCAGTAAAGCTAGTTCTGGTCAGAGATCTGGTCGTGCAGGTCGTACTGGGCCTGGCCACTGCTACAGAATTTTTTCTTCTGCAGTATATGAACGTGATTTTGACCAATTTTCTAGACCCGAAATTTTACGAATGCCTATTGAAGGACTCGTGTTGTCAATGAAAGCAATGGGTATTGACAAAATTGTCAATTTCCCGTTCCCTACTCCTCCTGAGCGGGATATGCTACAGAAAGGTCTAGATTTATTAAAGTATCTAGGTGCTTTAAATGAATCTGAAAATCTGACAGAGTTGGGTAAATCAATGAGTTTATTTCCGCTTAGTCCAAGGTTTGCAAAGATGCTCATCATTGGTGATCAGTTTGATTGTTTGCCATATATAGTATCAATTGTGGCTGGGTTATCTGTTGGCGATCCATTTATTGCTCAACACGAACTTGGAATTGAGCAAAAGCCCATTAAACCGGCTGGTGAGGAAGAAGAAGATGATGAAAAAGAAGTAGAGTCTGTTGAAGAAAAAGAATTTAAGCGTCAATTAAGAGCTGACTACTTTAAAGTTCACGGGAAATTTTCATCTCTCGACTCAAAGAGTGATGCGTTGAAACTATTGTGTGCTGTGTGTGCATATGATTTTACAAAAACCCGTGAAGAGTTTTCTAAAGCTCACTATTTACGGTACAAAATTATGGAGGAAATTCGCAAACTTCGTTCTCAAGTTTCTTATATCGTTGCCGTCAATACCAAATCAGAGGCAATTGATAACACAGTGACTAAACTTTCTAGCAAACTCAAACCTCCTAGTGCTATTCAAGTTAAGGCCATTAAACAAATAATCAGTGCTGGATTTTTGGATCAAATTGCCATTAGAGCTGATCTTGTTTCTTCGGATATTCCTCTAAAATCCAAAACTAGAATTATTGCATTCCCATATAAAACACTGTTTCCATCCCGTTTAAGATCTCATTTTCATGAAGAAATTGACCCTTATGTGTACATACACCCTGTGTCACTTCTATCTGAGAGCGGTTCTACACCTCCTGATTATTTGGTGTTCAACACTCTGCAAACTAATCAAACGGAGTTTGATGAAGAAGGAAATCCAATTATGAGTAAAATTAGAATGAAGGTATTGACTGACATAACTCCTTCCCAATTGACGAATGTTGCAGGAAAAACTTCTTTGATAACATTTTCAAAACCTTTGGGTCCTCCTTATGCTCCTAAATTGATAACACCTACCAAAAGAGAGTGTTGGGTAGTCCCTAGAATAGGTGCAGCTATTGGATCTGGTGGAGTAGGATGGGATTTACCTGTTAAAAAGGTGATCCAAGTTAAAGAAGGCGTGCATTGGGTCACTCAAAGGTAAATATACCAAAAAAAATACTATAGACAATATTTAAATTCATCATATATCATTATCCAGACATTAAAGTAGCAAAAATCACAAATTATCATTCAATTATAAACTCTCTCAGAATTCATATTAAAAATTGACTATTTTCGATACTTTTTAGGAGCATACCTAGTAGGTCTATTCATTCCATAGCCAGTGTGTCTTTGCTCACTGGCAGGCAAAACACCAGGATAAGCTGCTTGTAAAACAGGATACTTGCTTTCTAATTTGATATCTAGTTCTTTCGGTGAGCTATCCGACACCAGTCGAGTGAGGAGGTTTTGGATTTTAGTAGCTAGCCTCTTTTCCGAGGGTGGAATGAAAAAGGCAGATTGATCCGATTGAGATAGTCTTTCTCTTTGCGCAGACTGTAGTTGAAGGAGTAGTTTAGATAATAATTTTTGTTCTGTTCCATTTTTTGCAGCTTCGATTTCATCTGAATCAATAAAGTGGTCCGGGGCCCAAGTTAGAGTATTTAAAAAATCAATTTCTTCTTCAGAAATTGATGGTTGTGTATCCTCAGTCTCAGCAGAACTTGAATCTTTATTTTCAGTTTTCTCATCATCAGCTTCCAAATCACTATTTTCCACTTTTTCTTCCATATTAGGTTCACTGGATTCAAGTGGCAGATCAACCATTTCTACATCTTCTTTTTCAACTGCGCCATTTTCTTCTTTAACTGAATCTTTTTCACTTGATTTGATGTCTTTTTCATTTAAATTGATATCTTTTTCATTTGAATTGATATCTTTTTCACTAAGTGTAACATCTTTTTCACTAGTGACATCTTGTTCCAATGCTCTCTTTGAATATTTTTCAAACCAGACAGTATTAACCAAGTTTTCGTCAATTACAGAAGTAGATTGATTCACACTTGGAGCAAAACTCTTGAAACTACCATTCTCCATAAATCTAGGTAATGGCAACGAGATCGCGCCTGGATGAACAAATCCAGGCATAAACTGTGTTGGTGGAATAGCAGGATGTGGAACTGCAGAAATCTTTGGTGAGATATAAGACATTTGATAAGCAGCAGCCGGTCCAGTGAAAGGTAATGCACGCGTAGTTTTAAAAGGTTCAGGCGTAGCATAATCTCGAGGATCCAGACTAGATCTATCTGTAAGCGTTGAAAACAAAGGCCCATTTTGACTAAGAAGATAAAATGCTTCGCCATATTGTTCCTGAACATCTGCATATATTTTCTGGAAACCTTCCAATGCTTCAGCTTCAAATTCATCTTCTTCAAACTCTTCGTCGGCCTCTTCATTTGCCTTGTCTTCGCCATTTGCTACAGCAGCAGCAGCAGCCAAAGCAGCAGCAGCAGTAGCAGTACTAACATCTTTCTCTCCACCATTTTGATTTTTCTTTTCTATACCAATCACTTCATCTGGGAGCAAAAGACTGAATCTTACTCCTTCACGTAAAATCAAATCCACGGAGAAATTGAATATATCCTTTGAAGCCTGGTAGTCTTTAGAACCAATAGGATACTGAATCAATTGTGCGACAAATGCAGTTTTCAAGTCATTATAAAAGCAGTGCAAGTTTCGTGATTTCGCATAAATGTTATTTTCAGTTTTGCTGCGTATACTTGTCTTTATATCTTGATTTTCATTCAAAAATATCGTTGAATCGACTATAGCCAGGCCTTTAGGCACTGCTTTGATGCTAAGTATCCGTTGGCCTACATCAGAAGAATCTATTAGAGAGAAAATATCTTTTGTGAGCGTGAATAGTAACTGTTTAATGTCTCGCGACGAAGATTGGCTTGCTTGTTCTTTTAAATGTTAGCAAATTGTGTTTTAAATGGCGATATACTCACTTTCAGGCATTTTTATCAATGGTGCGACGTGTAGGCCACCGCTTGTTTTATATGGGTGTTTTGGTGACGGACTCGGAGCAGTAGAAATTTTCGATTTTGGCTTAGAACATGATGAAATATATGTAAAGACTTGATGACGTTTGTGCATTTTATGGGGTTAGGGTATACACTACATCTTTGTGAAAAAAAAAAATCAAAAAAAAAATCAAATCTTTCACAAACGAAATTTGCTGGTAATTTTGAGATGGACGACTCAGAGGATGAATATATCGATAAATCTTCTAATGGAAAGACCCAAGAAGTTGATGGAGCGCATAATAGAACGAGAAACAAAGATAAAGCTGCTAGAGGAGCAGGAGGAAGTGTTGAGAATTTGAAGGGTGCAAATGGTGGATATGCGTGGGAAGATGAGTATCATAGAAGTTGGGATGTTGTTAAAGAGGATGAAGCTGGTAGTTTGGCTGGAGTTGTTGCTGGAATGGTTGAAGCTTTGAAAAAACGAAGAATTGTGAAATCAGCAATCCCGTTTCAAAGAGGTATTATACGAAATTTCATTCTGGTAATTGATATGAGTTTTGCAATGTTAGAGAAAGATTTACTGCCTAATCGGTATCAGCTTATGCTTAATTATGCGATTGAGTTTGTTTCAGAGTTTTATGACCAGAATCCGATTTCTCAGCTGGGAATCGTGGGAATGAGGGAAGGTCTGGCTGTTTTGGTTTCAGATGTAAGTGGAAATCTTCATGATCATATAGCTGAGCTTCAAGCGTTGAAGAAACAAGAGCCTAAAGGAGATCCTTCTCTTCAAAATGCTCTTGAAATGGCTCGTGGATTATTGTATCATGTTCCTTCTCATTGTACTCGTGAAGTTTTACTGATATTTGGAGCATTGTTTTCGTCTGATCCTGGTGATATTCATCAAACAGTAACCAATTTGGTGGACAATAAAATTCGTGTAAGCATTATTGGTTTGGCAGCACAAGTTGCTATTTGTCAAGAAATTTGTTCAAAAACCAATTTTGGTGATCCAAGCTCATATGGAGTTATTTTAAATGATGTGCATTTCAAAGAATTATTGAATGAATCAACTACACCATTAGCGGTGAACAAACTTTCAACTCACAAATCAAGCACTTTGGTAGAAATGGGCTTTCCTTCTCGAATTTCAGAAACTAGTTCTACTTTATGTTCTTGTCATTCAAATATTACAAGAGGTGGATACATTTGCCCACGATGCAATGCTAAAGTATGCTCTCTTCCAACCCAATGTCCTTGCTGTAATTTGACATTGGTACTTTCTACGCATTTGGCAAGATCTTATCATCATTTATTTCCTCTGAAATCTTTTGTCGAAGTTCCACTTCAACATGCATATCTTACTTCATCGTGTTTCTCATGTTTAACTGTTTTTCCTGACACTGAACAAAGCTCCGATGGAGAAAATCACACTCATAGATTCAACTGCCCCGACTGCAATAATCACTTTTGTATTGATTGCGATCTTTATTGTCATGAAACACTTCATAATTGCCCTGGTTGCGAGACTGTTTCTATTAAACCAAAGCCGATTTTTAAATCAATCCCACGTATAAAGCTAACATAGATTTGTTTTTTATTTATTATATATCATCAATGACTACACATTTTTACAAATTGTTTCAATACTTTTTTTTTAAATTGTTCATTATGAGCCTACACTATTCATTAAACTGTTAATGAGCCTGAATGCTCTTGACAAAAACTGAAAAGCTCAAATACTCTATGAATCTGCTAATATATGTACGATTTTTTTCAGTGTCAATATATCAAATTATTACATAATATATTCTTGAGACTAAACTCAACGTCCTATTCCCCAGAGCCTAAAAAGTAGGAAGAATAAGAATGTTACGCATACTAACAAAGAAGAGTGTTGTTTCACCATCATTATTAGGGCTTTCTCTTCGGAGAATGGCTACTGCTACACTAAAATCGCTTCCAGTAGCTGATGTCAAACCCCCGATTTACATGTTGAGAGCTCGTTCTCACTTTGAGTCGTTGACTGTTAAAGAAAAGCTCTACGCTCACCATATGTCTAAAGCCTCCCATTCTGGTACAAGAATCGTTTTAAGACAAGTATCTCAGGAATCTGAAGATATTTATGATGTTATCATGGCAATTCATGATAAGAAAAAAGGACGCTACTTAACTGAAGATGAAAAGAAATACTTGGAGTACGCTAGTATGTTTCTATCAAACCTAGGCAACTACAGGTCTTTTGGGGATAACAAATTTGTTCCAGCAGTAGCTAAAGAAGTTTTCCAGCAATTAGCTATTGAAGCTGGAGTTGATGAAAAATTTCAAAAAGTACAGAAAGCTATTTATTCACCAGAGCCTAATTTACTTGGCTATGGATTTTCAGGTTATTATAATAAAGGTGTATCTCAGGAAGTTATTGAAGCAGCTTTAGAAGCTGTTCCTTTAATGAATGAAAACAGTAGATTATTCAAAACTGGTCTTGAAGAATACGAATTCAGAGTTGGAAGTGCTGAAACAACCGTTGAGAGTGGAAATAAGGAATACACATTACCCAGGAATTTAGGAACGGTAAAGGTGGTATATGGAGATTATTCAAATGAATTAAACAGGGTTTCAGAACAACTAGAACTTGCAAAGAAAAACTCTGCCAACAATATCCAGGATAGTATGCTTAAAGAGTATATAAAATCATTCCGTACTGGTGATTTGAACGCTTTTAAAGAGTCTCAAGTTCATTGGGTGAAAGATATTGGTCCTTCTGTCGAAGTTAATATTGGTTTTATTGAAACTTATCGTGATCCCCGAGGTGTTCGTGCTGAATGGGAAGGTTTAGTTGCAATGGTAAATAAAGAGCGTACAGAAAAATTCCAAAAGCTTGTCAATGACGCTCCAGAATATATTAAAAAATTGCCTTGGGGTCCTGAATTTGAAAAAGAGGGAGAATTTAGAGCTCCTGATTTCACATCTTTAGAGGTTCTTACTTTTGCTGGGTCCGGTGTTCCAGCAGGCATTAACATTCCCAATTATGATGACATTCGTGCAAATGTTGGATTTAAAAACGTCTCCCTTGGTAATGTTCTCTCTGCTGGTAGTAAGTCGAATGATGAAGTAACATTTTTGAATGTTGGCGACCAAAACCTTTATAATGAATACTTTGAGTCTGCTTTTGAAATGCAAGTTGGTGTTCATGAATTACTGGGGCATGGAACAGGTCAGCTTTTCACTTCTCTCAAGTCAAATCTTTATTACCCTGGCACAGATATCAAGGTTGAAACATTTTATCAGCCAGGCCAGACTTGGGGATCTTTATTTGGTAATATTGCAGCAAGTTACGAAGAGTGTCGTGCTGAACTCGTAGCTTTGTTTTTGTCAAGAGACTCCAAGATTTTGCAAACCTTTGCTGGTCATTTAGACTCTTCACAACAATCTGATCTTGCTTATGTTTCTTACATGCAAATGGCCCGTGCAGGCTTATTGGCTCTTGAATTCTACGACCCCAAAACATCCAATTGGGGACAAGCTCATATGCAAGCTCGCTATAGCATTTTACAATGTCTCTTGAAAACTCCATTTGTGAAATTTCAATCTTCGTCTGTTGATCACTCAGACTTGATTCTTTCATTTGATAAAACAAAACTGACTGAGGCCCATAATTCTGTCAGTGAGTATTTGCAACAAATTCACTGCTACAAATCTGCGGGAGATATTGCTAGAGGCAGCGAGCTATACAAACGGATGACTACAGTTGGACAAGATATGGGCAAATATAGGGATATTGTTTTAGAAAAGAAGAAGCCTCGCAAACAACTTATCCAGGGAAACACAATCTTGGAGAACAACGGTGAGGTGAAATTAATTGAATACGAAGAGACTGCTGAAGGTATGGTTCAGAGTTTTTACGATAGAAATTTATAGACCTGGAAATTTTGTATACTCGAGAAATTTGTAAATAAGAAATGATTACAACGTTAAGATCAAACTTTAAGATATTTTTCAATGTAGAAAAATGAATAAAAAAAATGAAAAAATGTTCTTAAAAAATTATAAAATGAAAAAACATGAATAAAAAATGAAGAAAAAAATGAATAAAAAATGAATAAAAAATGAAGAAAAAATGAAGAAAAAAATGAATAAAAAATGAATAAAAATGAGTTAGAAATAAATAAAAAATGAATAAAAAATTATTTAAAAATTAAAATGAAATTTTCTGATAAAAAATCATAGATGTTACATTTTAACTATTCAAAAATTTATTTTTTTTATAACAAATTTTCTCTGAAAAATCATAGAATGAATAAAAATAAAAAAAATAAAAATGAAAACAAATTATAGAATCACAAAAATACTCACTTAAACCCCTACCCATACAAGCTACACACATTTTTTTCAAGCTTTGTAGTAGACTGATCTGTTATAGCAAAAAGACTATATATAATGAGTGCCCCAGATAACTCAGTAGATCAAACATCGGAACCTGTAGATTCTACAATGGAAGTTGATGCTCCAAGTAAGTTTTAAAATGATTGTAGGCTTTCCTAATTTCAAATTTACTAACTTGATTATTAGGCTCAACCTCTTTCTTAAATCAGGCTTCATCAGTTCCACGACCTCCTGTTAAATGTAAGTTTTGGATTAAGGAATCCTCCAACGACTGCTAACGTGTGAGTTTAAAGCTGTAGAAGGCTGGATAGTGCTGGTTACTGGAATCCACCAGGAAGCTACGGAGGAGGATGTGACAGACTACTTTAGTGAGTTTGGACAAGTTCAAAACATTCATTTGAATCTTGATCGAAGAACAGGATATGTAAAGGGATATGCCCTCGTGGAATACGGTGAACGGGAAGAAGCAGACAAAGCAGTTAAAGAAGGTAACGATACGGAGCTGTTGGACCAAAATCTAAAAGTCAGTTACGCTTTTGTCGAAGGACCAGTTTCGAATACAGTTATTCCTAATCGTCGACGAAGAAGAGAAAGAAGCAGAAGTCCTAATAGAAGTCCTAGTCGAAGTTCAAGTAGAAGTAGAAGCATGGATAGAGATTGATTCTATGGGCAATATAGAGTTTTATTTTCAAAAGTATTTATTTTGGATCAATTTGTGTTTTCCTTCTCTTTTTCATTTTTTCAAACAAAACCAACTAGGTATGTGGCTGGTATATAAGCTTGGTGATACTTCTGGTGGTATGTATCTATTGGAACCGCATTGTAGAATATATCTGACAATTTAGAATATCCAAAATGGCTACAGCCGGGCCAACCTCTGATGATCAAACGGAAAACAAAGTCAATTCCTGAAGCAGGTAGGCCAATTCCAGAACTTGGATAGCCATATAATGCTAACACTTGCAAGACAATACAATATACTTTACGCACCAGAGCGTCTCCAAAAGTCAAGGTGAGATTTTTGTTAAAGCTCCTTCTTCTAGCGTAAGTATTCGAGCTTGCAATCAATGGAAACTGTTAACATCTCTTAGGCAAAAATCAACGAGATATCCACGATAACGGTCATTGACAACACGGCCGCCAAGCGTACTTTTATTAATGGTAAACAAGTAAACGCTGAACTCACGCAGATATCGAATCTAGAACGGCTACAGCTGGAATTTGGTAAGAAAGAAGTTACAAATGAAACTACATTGATGTGAGTTGAATTTTCACAAGTTTGAATTGCAGTTCTAATATAATGAAGATTGGAATGGAAAAACATTGTCATTTCTCATGATTTAAAAGGTTTAGAGCTTGAAAATTGTATCAGAAACTTGGAGCCACTGGATATCAAACTCACTACTAGTATCACAGATAAGTCATACTGCTATATCAAATCAGGATCCATTCTCACTCCTTCAATCTTGGAAGCTTTATGTTTGGGTGTGCCAATAACTAAACCTGTTTTTATTGACATCTTGTGCAGTTCCCTAACTCTTAATTCTACACTGAGTTTTAATGACCGTCTACCAAATCCGTCCACGCATCCTGCCGATTCCGATCTGATAACTAACTCCAAGAGAAAAACTCTTTTTACTGGTCTTACATTTATATTTTGGGAACAGAAGCAGTATGGATATTTAAAGCCAGTTATTGAAGCTGCTGGAGGTAGTGCAGCACTACAAGTACAATCAAAAGGCAATAAGCTCTCTACAATAGAAATTGCTAATTTTATTATTCAGACGGCTTTAAAAGCAACAGGACATAAACTTAATCAGAAAGAAGCAATAGAATTCAATGTTGTGATACCCATTAGAAGTCTGGTAGTGAAGGAGGGTGGAGCATTGGTAGAAATTACCAAAACAGTTTACGAGGCTACGAAGACATTGGGCTTGCATTTTTTTGAGCAGAAAGCAATTACAGATGCCATCAAGGGTGTGAATAAACGCAATTTACTTCGAAGAAGATCCACTTCTAGTTTCTTTAGCACAGATAATTCAAGTTTAAAACATAACGAGAACGAGAACAGTCGGAAAGATGACAAGCAAACATCACAGAGACAGGTAAAACAGGAAAGAAAAAAGACTCCGTCTGCAAATATAACAGACTTTTTTTCGGCATCTGTTCGACCAAGCTCAAAAGCTACAGAAGATTCATCTATCCCACCAACACAAGATTCAGCAGTCAAAGCAAAGAGGGCAGGAATTATTAAAACTGAGCATAAAGATATATTCTCTTTCTTTTCAACAGCTTCCTCTGTACCTTCGACTCCTTCGAAACCGAAACCTGTTTTTGTGATACCTCAGTTTTCTGAAGAACAAGAAAGTATTTTATTAGAAGAGCAACCAGTGTTTCTCCCTCCTCCAGTGCGTGCAGCAAATCAAAAACGTCAAGCTCTAGATGCTTTAGAAGAAGTCTCACAAACTGCCAATGAGTACAAGAAACGTAAGCTTGAACACGGAAAAGAAAAAGAATCTCAAGGAATTCAATTAGAAGCACGTCAAATTTCTGTAATTGAAATTGATGATTCGCCTGAAAAAGATATGGTAGTTAAACCCGCGATTAAACCCAGCGTACATAAAAGAGGTACCATAGAATCAAAAATTACGTTTGAGGAAGCTATGAGTAAAATCAAATTTGAACAGGATCAAGTTTATCAAGGCCAAATTGATGAAAATGAAGATTTGACTCTCTTGAAAAACTTGGCAATTGTGGAGAACTCTGTTCAAGTTGAATCTCGAAGATCCCATTCTTATGGTTTTGAATCATCTAATGAAAAATGGGCTGGCCGACCAAATTTCAAAAAGTTTGTGAAAAGGTTACCTGGATTATCTAGCGATTTGAATTGCTCGACCTCAGGGAGATCCCATCTAACTCTGGTTGAGGTAAATCCCCAGCATTTAAGAATTCAATCTAATGTTGATTGGCTTGAAACAGAAGTTCGCCGTGATCCAGGGTATATTAGTGAAGAAGAAAAAGAGTCCAGTCTGTTTGTAGGCGGAGGATTCTCTTCAGAAGATGAAGATGATGAAGTAGGAATGACAGCATTTAAACGTGTTAAAACTGTATCGAGACAAACTCCGTCTGCTCCTAGACCATCTTCCAGTGGAACAATTTCTCGATCAAAAACTAGAGTAGGAACAAGAGTGCATAAACCTGTTGTTTCTGTAGTTGATATTGAGGATGTCGATGATGAAGATGATGAAGATGAAGAAAATGGACTGAAATTCAAGTTTACCAAAAAATAATAATGTAAAAAGTTATCATGATATAGTAAGCTACTTTTTTTTAACTCTTTGTAAAAAGTTCAAATTACTATTGTATTCTTATTTACTTTTAAGATATTGTTATCAAAAATTTTTTTATTTATCAGTGTTCAATAAAAAGGTATTATTTATCAAAAAACGGTTTTTATATATCAGTGTTTAATGAAATGTTTATATATCAAGGCATGATATCAGCTGGAACAGAATTTGCAGCTTCTTCTAATTTTCTTCTCTTTATTGAAGTTAACTGGGTCCTCATGTAAATCAATAATGTGACGCCAATGAGAAAGGTTACAGTCAACAATAAAATGTTTACAGGAGCAGGATTTCCGCCAAAAGTATTGTGAGTAGCCTGATCTAAAGTTGCTTGAAGTAAGTTGAAAATTCCAGAAATACAAATGACAACACCATAAACTCTGCCAAAAGTTTCAAAACCAAATACTTTTGCAGTATAATCCGAGACAGTTGTGTAGTAAAAAGGTCTGTAAACAACCAGTAGTGAGATATTAAGATAAGCTGCTAAGAAAGAATTGGGAATCAATCCCATTATTCCAATAGTACAGCTAGTAGCCAACAAAATTGCAATAACAGTAAAAGTTGATAGATTGTCAAGAACAATTCCAATAAATGGAACAGCTATTAGACCCCCAAGTGGTAAAGCGACATCAAAGAACTTATTTAAAATAACGGCATTTTCATAGGAACCCAACAAGTAAACGTATTGAGAGAGAACAGTGGCCACAAAGTAATTGATTCGAAGCATTTGAATCGTGGTAAAAATAGCAAGAAGATAAAACCATGGAGACTGAAGTTGTTTAATGAAGCTGACACCATGAAGAACACCCCATACTCCACTTATCTTATCGATATTCTCATTGTGGTGGGCTTCATGGGGCTTTCCATCATGCTTAGTAAGAGCGACACTTCCTGCAGGGTTGGGATCCTGTTCAGTATAGCTTGGAGCAGGATCATTTGAGTTGAGAAGACGAGCGGATTCAGTAGGTGAAGATGGTTCAGAGCTCGCGTCACAGCAATCATCATCATCAGCTTCCATGACTTCTAGAGCGAGATCATTGATAGTTGTATAAGAATCAGCTGGCATTATAAAGGCTTGAGCCAGCAGGATAAAGACTGGGACCGCTAGGAAGTATGAAAAGAAACTTGAGAGATGAAAGGAACCATTTGACTTGTCATATAAGATTCGGTAACCTAGGAATACAGCAGAAGAAGCATCAAAAGCGCCTGTTAACAAAGCGAGGATGAGGCCCGAGTATTTAGGGAAAGTGTTTGACAGTTGAAAGGAGGAAATGAAAGTGAAGGGTCCGCCCACTGCCAGGAAAGTGTATCCAACGATATAGGCATCGAACATTGTGATATACCAGGCAGATCTGAGGATGAAGCAAGCTACTGTGACGAGGAGAGCACCAATAACACCGCAGACTCTAGGACCAAATTTATCTAGAGTTGGGCCTACAAACAAGGCAGTTACATTAGTTAGAACAGCTGCGATTGTAAAGATAATGTTTAGTTTGAGTTCTTGTTTTTTGCAGATTCTAACGCCTAGTTCTATTTCTTCAGGAGTACAATATTGGCTATAAACACCTTCAGAGACGAGGACAGGTTTAAGAGCAGCAAATCCAAAAGAAGGTCCTGCGACTAGGAGACACCAGAAGATAGCGCAACCCACCTGTAACAGTCTTAAACCTTTAGATATCCGAGTATGATGAGCCATTTTATGAGAGTGTAAATCAATTAGATGATTAGAAGAAGAACTGTCAAAGAATTAGACGAAGAATTTAAATTTTTTGTCATGCATAGCAGATAAGAATTTGCAGCCTGGAAATCTAAATATCATATGCGGTGGATTGACTGGAGCGATAAGAAACATTTAGACAAGAACTAATAAAGAAACCATCTTAAAGCTTGACATTCTAGTTTCAAGACGTTAAATTTAATTGCATAAGAAGTTTGAAAAAACGAAATTCACCTTCGATGCATGATTTCTACAGAGTACAAAGGCATGAAATTTTTCAGTTTTGTCAAGAATCCTCATCATGAGGAATCTGAAAACACAATAAGCTTACGGCCAGAATTTAATCATCAAATATATATATATATATATTCATGGCTTGTTCTAATATTCAAATATATTTCTCAAACACCAAATTCATGGTTGTATCAAGTTGAGTCATGTTGATTCAAGTTCCAGTTCATGTTAATTTCGACCAAGATTTCATTTAAATTCACATTTAACGAGTTCTGATAATGCCAGCAGCAGCTAACAAATCAATCTTTCTACGAACTTCAGGGTTCTTCATGTGGTCTCTCAATGCAGCAGGATTGTTTTGAGCTTGTTGTAAAATGCTGTTCATGATAGGATCATTTAAAATTTCAACAATTTCAGGGTCCTTACTAACACGCTCAAGAGTTTCTTCTCTAGTCTCGTTCTCTTGACTTTGGAAACGACCACCAATAGCCTTACTGTAAATATCATTGATCTCACCAGCATGTTTACCTTCAGGATCAATAGAACGAGCCTTGTCTAAAGTGCCAATACACTTTTGGAATTCTCTCATAGCAAGTTGAGCAGTTGCCTTTCTAGAATAAGCCTTGAAGAAAGTGGGATCTTGATTAATAGCATCATCACAGTCTCTGACAACTTCAGGGAATGACATGAGTTTCAAGTATGCAGCAGCACGGTTAGCATAACCTCTGGGATCCTTAGGAGCTCTTTTCACAGCTTCAGTATATGATTTAACAGCCTCAGGCCAGTTAGCTTCCTTGAAAAAAGTATTGCCAGCTTCTCTTGCCTTTTCTGCAAGCTCAGGATTAATATAAGACTCAGTTTCTTGAATCTTAAGTTCCTTCTCAGCAGCTCTCAATTTATTTAAAGTATCAGGAGTTCTGTGCTCAGTTAGAGATTTGTTGAAGTAACTAATAGCATCCTTCAATTCTCCCTTCTTTTGGAAAGCATTACCTGCACGAGCAAAAGCCTTAGCAATCAACTTGTAGTCAGCAAAAACATCTCTTCCGTGCTCAATGGCAAGCTTGCAAGTAGCGATAGCAGTTTCATAATCACCCTTTTCGAATTCAGCAGCGGCTCTGTTATTGAGGTAGGTAATATCAGTATCTAATTCCCAAGCCTTATTGTAAAGAGCGATAGCTTCATCAAACTTGCGTTGCTTGTACAATGTGTTTCCTTCAGCTTTTGCTTGTTGAGCTAATTCTTTATTTTCCTTAATTTCAGCAGCTTCAGTATCTTGTTCTTCCTCAACGACAGGTTCAGGTTCTTTTGGCTTTTGTTCAGGAGCAGAGGGGGTAGCAACATCTGGCATAGGAGTGTCGGTAGGCAAGTTATCAGTGTCGATGCCCAAAGCGACAGCGACAGCTTGCATGAGTCTAGGATCCTGAGAAGCAGCTTGAAGGCCAGCCATGGGGTTTGCAGCAAGATCTTGTAATTTGGCCAGGAAGGAAGGATCATTCATAAAGTCCTTAGTTTTAGGATTTGAAGCCAGTTTTCGAAGCACTTCGGGGCTGTTGAACATACCACTCATTCCCATATCAGGAGTAGTTCCATCAGCTTGTGCTTCTCTGTTGATAGCATCGTCGACGCTCTTCAATCCATTGATGGCCATGGAGTTTGTAGGTTCCTTTTCAATAGCAGTTTCGTAGGCGTCTTTAGCACCAATGAGATCACCTTGACCGAAAAGAGCTGCACCTTTTCTGCTCCAACCTTTAGCCCAAGATTGGTTAATTTTGACGCATTCATTAGCATCATCCAGAGCTTTGTCGAATTGTCTTAGTGAAGCATAAGAAGCAGATCTGTTAGAGTAGAGGACGTGGTTTGGAGTTTCTGAAGCATCGATGGCCTTTGTGAAGAGTTCAATGGCGGCGTCGAATCGTTTAGCTGAGAAGGCAGCGTTACCTTCAGCTTTAAAAGTATCAGCTTGAGACATTGTTGATATATTGAAAAGTTAAGAAAAAAGCTGCTTTTTGAAGTTTTTTGAAGTTTTTATGTTTTATTTTTCTATTTTTCTATTTTTCTGTTTTATCTGGTGAGTTTGTTCATGAAGGTTCCAGAAGATTTGAGGGTCTTATGTAATTGGCAAAAATGTTTTTTTGTTTAGTCTGTGCTAGAGTTTTGTTAATCTGTGCTAGAGTTTTTTTTTCTGTAGTGGAATTTGTTTAGTCTGTGGTGTAGTTTTGTGATTTTTTTTGTTTTTCTGTTTAGTCTGTACTTTTAAATTTGCACTAAAGTTTTTTAAATTTGTGCTAAAGTTTTTTAAATTTGTGCTAAAGTTTTTTAAATTTGTGCTAAAGTTTTTTAAATTTGTGCTAAAGTTTTTTAAATTTGTGCTAAAGTTTTTTAAATTTGTGCTAAACTTCGTTAATTTGTGCTAAACTTCGTTAATTTGTGCTAAACTTCGTTAATTTGTGCTAAACTTCGTTAATTTGTGCTAGACTTCGTTAATTTGTGCTAAATTTTCGTTATATTTGATTGCTTTCCTGTTTTTTCTTATATTTGATTATTTCCTGTTTTTTCTTATATTTGATTATTTCCTGTTTTTTCTTATATTTGATTATTTCCCGTTTTTTCTTATATTTGATTATTTCCTGTTTTTTCTTATATTTGATTACTTCCTATTCAGTCTGTCCTATTGAATTGTTTCTGTACTAGAATTCTGTTCTAGTCACTAAGCCTCTTGACATGAGAATCATTATCACTAACAACTCAACTTTTACTTTGTCTCTAAAACACAGTTACCTGTTTAGCACTCCTACCCATAGAATCACTCCTACCCGTAGAATCACTCCTACCCATAGAATCACTCCTATCTGTTTAAACTCTGTCACCCGTAGAAACACTGTACAATCATTACTACACTACCTACTCAGCTACCTACACTGCTAACTGCACTTCTACCCATTACATATTAGTAACAAAAGTTATAATATTACATAACAGATTGATCTTATCAGCATTATATTGCTCGATCGGATCCTTCACAGACCATCAACATTGTCACTGCTTGGAATACCAATTGATCCTCTAAGAATCATGATAAATATATCAACTAATCACCTCTACTATAGCACTTTTCTCGTCATTGGATTGTCGCTGTTATGGCCCTGGAACTGTTTCATCTCTGGTGCACCTTACTTTATCTCAAGATTAGAAGGATATCCGCTACTTCAGCGAACTATATCAAGTAGCTTGATGATTGTCAGTACAGTTACTGCAACTACTGTCTACGTCTTGCTCGTTTTCAAAAAGCTCGTAAGACGAAACCCTCAAGATGTTGACTATTCAAGTAGAATTGAAAGAGGAGAGTTCCTGATTGTAGGAATCTTCTTACTCCTAGCCTTCTCTTGTCTTTGGGCTATTGACTTGTTGAAAGGTGCTCTTTATTTCGTGTTTCTACTTTTTGCCATTTTTATTTCAACTGTAGGAACTACCCTGGCACAAAACAGTGTCTTCTCGTTGGTGGGCGTGTTTGGTCCTATTTACGCTCAAGGAATCATGGTAGGACAAGCAATTGGAGGAATTCTTCCTGCTGTTGTTTCAATGATTTCTGTCTGGTCAAAGCTAGATAATGGCTCTAATAGTCCTTTAGGCAGTAGTGATATAGCTTCTTTTTGCTACTTTGGCGTTGCTTCAATCATTTCACTCGCAGCACAAATCTTGACAAAGTTTGCGTTCTCTAGATTCTCTGATAGAAGTATTCTGGAATCTCAGGATGCCGACCATTTGAATGACGGGTATCAGTCCCTTCCCCATAATCCAGAATCAAATACTACAGAGGCTGTCGCTATAGCCACTCCAATGGAAATACTAGCAAAATTGAATACTCCAATGTTGACAGTGTTTTTGGTATTCTCAGTCACTCTTTCGTATCCGGTTTTTTCTCAACTTGTTAAGCCCTTGCATACTTCGGAATCTTCAATCATCTTCACTCCTGAGTTCTTTATCCCATTCTCCATTTTTATCTGGAATCTGGGTGATCTGAGTGGTAGACTTTTATGTGGGGTACCTAGATACGTTGTGGGCGGTAACTCTGTGTTCATCACCTACGCCTTATCCAGACTATTGTTTTTACCTGCATACTTTTTTTTCACAAACATCAACAACTGGCATTCTGGATTTAACCCATTGTTTGGTGATGGATTTTATTTGATCTTGCATTTCTTTTTCGGTTTTACAAATGGGCACTTGGGATCCAGTGCCATGATGAGTAGTACTTCTTACGTTGGTATATACGAAAAAGAGCAAGCCGGCAGTTGCATGACTTTAGCATTATCATTGGGTTTAACAGCCGGTTCATTATTTAGTTTGTTGTTGGTTAATTTGCTCCAATAATTGTGCCTACAGTCCTTCATAGAATGGAGAACTCTCTGTATAAATATCATAGACCAGTTGAAACTGTTTATAATAGCAATCATGTTTGTACAGAAAATGTACTTTAGATTTGATATCGTTGTAATTGCTATTTTGTTTTACAATTTTTTGGTATATTGCTTAAATTCTAGTAATGAAACCAAAAGACATGAAATACTTTCCGCAATCAAAATAAATTAGAAAGATAATTCAATTATTTTAGGTTCTTTCAATAAAGCTCATTAGAAAAAAAAGGTTCGGTATATACACTCTAAATTTCAGGTATTTGGACTCTTGTTGCCTAGCATTGCTGGGCTGAGAGAGACTGGCAGTCATAGCAATCTATACAATAAAGCTTGAGGCTATAATTTTCAGTTACAAGTTTGGGTCCTAAAACTCAAGGCTTTGTCGAATATATTGCTGAGAAATAATTCCTGAAAAGCATCAAAAATTCTGGAATTAAGAAATAATTAAATGAAATACCGTAACTGTAGACTTCAAAGAGCATGAAATTTCCCAATAAAACTATGAATATTTTTAAAATAACAAATGTTTACAATGCTAAGACATTTACCCCGTCCTTCTAGATAACTCTCGGATATTGGCTTTATGGAATAAAAATTGAAATGAAAGAGAAAAAAGTCTCTGATGATCAGCCCGTTTTCCATAATGTAAACTAAACGGGAGAAAGTTTAAAGATCAGTACATGAAGAGAAAGAAAATATGGTTTAGCTAAATATTTCCGTAGCTACTACTGATGCAACTAGAGCAAACGGTTAACTAAACGCATTTTTGAAACGAAGGGCATTGTCTATATTACCGCTGGCGCTGAGACTGTTGGTTTTGACCTTGCAAAATCTCAATATATTGCCATGCTGTATCTAATCTAGAAAACTCTGGTTTGTCTCGTTTCCCTAGAATCAATTTTCCGTTCATTTGCGAGAGACCTAAAAGAGAAAGAATTTCTAAAGTTCGTTTCTCAATAGCATCATTAGTCTGCAAATCGGGGGATGTGAGCTCTATTTCAATCAAAAGACCCTTAAAAGTGCCCTGAAGCATCAGATTGGCGATTTTAATTGCACAGTCATCCAATTCAAAGTAAGAACCGTCGCCTCTGATTGCTTGTCGGATTTGCCAAATAGCCAGTAGTTTTGTATTTAGCATATTATCGAATTGGCCAGTGAGCAATGTAGCTGTGTCATTTACAATACATATCGTGTCTAGCTCATTTGTACTGAAATTCGGGAAAGTAAATAAATGCAAAAAGTTGTTGGTTTGGTTGATTTGGTTATCGTTTGCTGATTGGGGCAATGAAGCGCTACGTTCTTTTTTGTAAAGTTTCATTTCAAAGCTCCATTTCTTTGTTGATTGCGGAAGAAACTGATTGGTGATCTGGTCTACCAGGTAAGATATATTATGAGAGGAGACATTTGGAACCAAGTAGAGTCTGTCCAGGTTAGCAAAGAAAGCAAATAAGAAGCCATGACGACTTACGAAGTATTTCCCATGATGACGATGTTATGAGAGAGCAGACTAATCAGGTTTTCCAATAACAAGTCGTAGATCTTTCCTGAATCTTTAAAAAGTTTTCGAGATTTGTCAAGTGTTTTCAAGGGTTTTCGAGTATTTTCAAGAGTTTCAAGTATTTTCAACACTTTCGAGCCTTTTCGAGAGTCATTCAAGAGGTTTCCTTCAAACAGTTTGCGTAGATGATTGAAGCCTGATAAATCTGTATGCAGCGGTAGGACGGGTGATTGAGGAACAATGAAAAAAAAAGTGCTTAAAGAAAGAAAGTAAAAGTGAAAAGAAAGAAGAATGAAAGAAACAAAAAAAATTAGGTTTTCTTTCTTTATAGTTTTATTTTTTTTTTCGAGAGAGAAACCAAAAATGGTAATCTTATAGAAATAAAGTCTTTTCCTTCTATTGTTTCTTGCTTTTTCTCTTCTACTAATTATTTTCTTGTCTTTTTGTAAAGATTGAAAAACCAGCGTTAAAACTTGTTCTTCTTCTATTGAGTCCCTCCTATTCTTCTTCTTCTTCTTCCTAGCACTTGCTAGTATCATACTGGATAAGCTTCTACAGTACATACATAAAGATTGCATCGAGCACAAACCCACGCACATAATCCTATCTCACTCAAAAACTCACTTATATTCGATTCGTCTAGATCCTGTCAAAAGCCAAAAAATTTACTATGCAGTCTCCTATAGCTATATATTGGGATCCCACGCTATCAGCATCGTCTATTTATCCTGCTAATTCAAAGGAAATTGCGTCTGATAATGAGACTATAAGCACAATTAGGTCTTCACTCGACAAAGAAAAGTCTAGATATACATTATATGCATTCAGCAATGTCCGTGATATGTTTGTATTACTATACCAGGTCTCTAATGGGTTTTCAGCCATGGAAGATCAAGGTCTACTCAGACAGCATCCTGTATTGGTGTTTCTAAAACCTCTCTTGTCGGATCAAGCTGATGATGATGAGATTGCTAAATCAAATAATGCCATTGTCAGATTTGTAACTTTCTTGGATCTAGGAATGCCGGCTATCACTGCTATGATAACAGGTGAATCTTCAGGACTATTTAGCGAAAAATCGTTGCCAATGACTATCATTCCCATTTCTAAAGTCACTGAAGAGTCAATGAACTTATTACTAGAAAAAATCATTGTTCTTGGAAGAAGGCTTTCCACTGCAAGCAGAAGGCCTTCTGTCACTGCATCTTTTCAGTCTTTTTCAAATGTGCCAAAAAAAGCAGAAAAGAAACATCAAGTTTCGTTTAAAAAGGCTTTTTTGCAAATCGACTATTTTATTAATGCTTTGGAATGGTTTCATAGTCAAGAGTCCTTGTTCTTCAAAACTCAAGGTGTAAATCCTTTTGGTGCATTGAAGAGAGACTATACGGATATTAGAGCAAAGTTTAATTTAACTGACGATGAAGTGAAGAAAGCTACAGAAGGTGTTTGGTCGTGGGATTTTTACGCACACGATTTGACATCAGACCAGCTATTACTAGTTTCATTTTTGATGTTTAAACATGCATTTCGACAGCTTCCCAGAAATCATGCTTTAATTCTTGACGATAACTCATTGCATCGGCTCTTGCTCATTTTAAGAGATTCTTATCGAAAAACTAATCCCTATCACAATTTTAGACATGCTGTTGATGTTACACAAGCTATATTTCATTTTCTGTTGAATCTGAATTGTTTACCTGGGAAAAATGGTACTCTCGGAGAAAAGCATGGAATTTTGAATCCTGTAGAGACGTTGACGATTCTTACTGTTGCTATTGGTCATGACGTTGGGCATCCTGGTGTTACAAATATGTTTTTAGTCAAGACTGAAGCCCCCATTGCAGTCGTTTTTGATAACAATAGTGTTTTGGAATCATTTCACTCTGCAATATTTTCTGAGATTTTGTATAGATATTGGCCTGCTATGATGTCAGAATTTGATTTTGATACATGTCAGGATGGAATGTCGACTTTATCGCTAGATATTCCTGAAGAAAGCGAAAGTGAGAATGGATCTGGATCACCTGGAAGTGTATGTGTTCCAAAATTTAGTACAAATACTTCGACGATTAAAAGGATTGAAGCTGAGAAGAAGAAAAAAAATAAGGGAGATGATGGAAAAAAGCTTTGTAATTTAATAGTAAAGTCGATATTGGCTACGGACATGTCATTACATTTTGATTATATGGAGGAAGTTAAAGCGCTTTTAAACAGCACACGATTGACAAATGGTGCACATACAGAGGATAGAGGGGAGTTCACTACATTAATTTGTTGTTTGTTAATCAAGTGTGCAGATATCTCAAACGTTACAAGGAATTTAGACATTTCAGCACAGTGGGGAGAAGTTCTTGGATTTGAATTTGGGGAGGTAGCAGTTTTGGAGTCGATATTTGGAGTGTCTACAATGCCACCTCCCACGCCTCCATCTACAAAAGAAGAGAAGGCACCGGAGGTTACAGCTCGTGAGAAATTAGCTAGTGGTCAATTATTTTTTATTCGGACATTTGCAAAGCCACTGTTTCTTGCAGTAACCGAGTTGCTACCATCGTTAAAGTACACTGTTGACATTTTAGAGTCAAATGAAGTTGTATGGGAAAAGTATTTGGAAAAGAGTAAAAATTGAGGTTTTTCCATTTTGTAATTGGTTTTTGTTTTGAAAAATTAATTATTTTTATTTATTGAAAAAAAAGAATGAGTTAAAATTTGGTTTCATTAATTTTCTTCATTTTTTCCATTTCATTACTCTATTTTTTTTTCATTAATTTTTTCCATCACTAGTATTTTTTCTATCGAATTATCCTCGTATATGAATAAAATTTTCATTTGATTACTGGTATTACAAAAACAGGATTCTATGCAGATCATAACTATTTTAGAAGCTTATGTGAAACACAATAGAAATTTAATATTGGTGATATTTTTTTTTGATTTTGGTCACTATTTTAGCTTTCATCTCAAATTTTGTCACCGATTTTTTTTTGATTAATTGAAAATTTCCATCAAAGGTAAAAAATTTTTTGTGTTAATTGAATTAGAAACGCATAAAATACTACAACAAAACTCAACAAATTTTATTAATTAGAACAAAGTAAGAAGTCAAGAAATTAACCATTTTAACACTAGATTGCTGAAGGTATTTTCAATCTAAGTTTTCAAGACAGACTATTTTATTGTAAAAAGCTTAAAGCTTGCGCTTCGTTATGTAAAACTTGAGCAAATATCTCAATTTTTTTTTCTCACTGAATTGCTGATTTGAGATTTTCATATCACAAGTACAAATTGGATCAAGTAAAATGCAAACTAAAATTTGACAGCTCATGGAATACAAATGATGCGTACTTCTAGAAGCAATTTCTGCAGGGAGTGGTGATCCACCACAACCGTTGGCCTAAACAAATCCCGGACAAAATTGAGAAAAAAGAGCAACCACCATCATTCCTCTAACTTGGTCTCATTAGTCTTTGTTATTGTTACAGTTTCCGTCTGAGTTTTTCAGAAACGAGAATTCAAGGAGAATTAATGATGACGGTCACGTAAAAATAGGAATATCTACAAAGTAAATAAAGCCCCGTGCCCGAGGCTCCGTTTTCACCTTCTGAATGTTGATCTTTAGTACTCGGATTATCAATATACTCCGACACTTCAGTCAAAACCCGTAGCTTAATTTCAATAGACCGAAACGCCAAATCGAGTCTTGTTATATTATGCATCGATTGTGGAATGCATCAGATGAAAGAATAACGGAAAGAAGAAGCTAATTCCAAATCTGTAATCTAAAGACTGAAAGTAAATATTAAACACGAAGGGAATTATCATCAGGCCATTATTTGCATGACAAAGAGACTTTGGCATACTGAAGAAACAGAAGCAAGGGTCGGCTGGTAGTGACTCCAGATTCGTGATGATGAAGAGAACCACAACATCGAAAGCTGCGGCGATCTGAGCTAAGGTAAAAGACCGCCAACTCTCGAAGATTTGCACTGCAAACACTGAATAGTGCAGATTATTTTCAGGGTCTGTTACAAACAATGAAAGAGGAAATGACACAGGGGATAATTACTAAAGTAGGAATTAACTAAAGAAGAGATTATTACGAAAAATTGGATTCAAAATCACCTAAAAGATATTAGTCCTATTCTCCTGCTCAATTTTTTGTTCTAGTTTGATGGTTTCTTCTTTTTCTTCTAGTGTGTTGCTTAGCTTGATTGATATTTTATCATGTCAAAATTATTATCTCCTTGTTTATCCTAATCAGCGTATTTTCTAGGATCTAGTCACACAATCTTCAAATCAACACGTGATCCAAATTATCCGCATTGTCTGTCTATTAAAAATTAGCGGCTTAACCGAGTTGAATCAAGATTCGCGGAATGATTGTTTCCCAATCTTTGCTGTCGCTTTTGCGCTCTGAGCGGACAGCAGACAAGCAGCCTCTTGAGACGCAAACGCAGGTGGAAATTTTACATTTGAGCGTCTCGGGCAATGTCAATGAAAAAAAAAAGTCATCTAGATTTACGCAGGAAAAAATAATCTAATGCAAGAGATTATGATGAAAATTACAATGTAAAGATATTTTTTTCATGCATATATTCTCTTCTAAACGTTTGCTGATGATCAAATAATTTCGCCTATACCAAAAAGGTTTAACCTTGAATGATTCTTTTGAATGTCAGTACATTTTCACTACTTGAATTGTGTCAAATATATAAAATGCTTATTTCAATTTATTTATTCTTGTGTTGTAAAATGTTTCAACACTATTTTCCACAAGTAATATACGTCTCTCGTGTAAAATTTCTCTTTCATCATCAAGCATTGCAACAATATTTTTCAAATCTCTGCAGGGTTCCAATTCCCAATAATCAATCCCTGACAAGACACTACCACAACATTCTTGCATACTTTCTGCATATTTTTTGCAAACGTACGTTAGTCGTACGTGCACGAACCATCTTTTAAAAAAATTTGAAAAAGAAAACAAAGCTTTATTGTTTTATACATGAAAGCTTTCAAACCCTAATATTCTGTATGCATCATGTATGAAATCTACATGATAAGAAGGATTTTATCGTTACGTTTTTATTCGAAGCGTAAATTGTAGCAGTAGCCTCGATCTATAAGCAGTGGAATCAGTCTCAATATTCATTGATCGCAAGTTCCTTGGAATTGGATTCAGGTGTTTTCATAGTATTTGATTTTCATAGAACTGTCATTTATTATATTCGCAGCACGGGTAAACCTCAACTCTTTTAGTGCTAATCTTCATTCAGAGTCTTACTAATCTTCACCAAATCCCAATGGCTCCCCACAACCCCATGACTCTCTTTTTCGTTATGCATTCTCGTTAATCTTGCATACAAATTGACCCAAAATTCTATCCAGTCAAAATCTCATAACAATACACTTACAACTCCCCGCAACTTCTTCAGCACGAACATTGTCAGCCCCTAAGCTAACGGTTTCACAACGGCCAAACGCATCTTTTACAACCGAGTTAAATCCCGGTCATAGCCAAAGCGCTGTAATAATGGTCCATTCCCCTTCTCTGCATGCACGCCCATCCATGCCCTGAGCGAAAGTACATCGGTAGGAACAACCTTGCAGTTCTCTCCCAGTCGTAGCCCTTCCTCTCCAAGCCCACTAGTACACGCCTCATAAGCTGTTTCATGATTACCAAATTCTATAAGTCCACTTCCCATTTCGGGCGGATACATAAACACTCCCACCACAGCAGCAACTGTCGTCTTCTCCTTTATATCGTCGGGTACGAGTCGATGCGGGAATCTCTCGTTGTAATATTGATAGACATCGCGAGCCGTCAACGTGGGTGGGACGTTCTGTATAAGTACCGTTTTGAATGGGATATTGGGAACGATCTCGGCTCTGTTGCTACTGTCTTCGTTCGTGCTACTATTTTTGTTGCTACTGTCGGTGCTTTTCAATGCGTCTGCACTGGGCCCCGAGCTACCTGCTGAATCTGGATAAAACGACGTTCGTGGCTTGACGTGCAGAACCAAGTTGTTCAGAACCAGGTTCTCCGGGTGACAAAGTGCCCGTTGAACTGACCCTGAAGACATGAACCTGATAAAGCAGTAATCCTGATATGTCTTAGCCTCTTCTAGATTAATGGGATCTAGTTTTTTCATAAGTATCAGTTTGATGGGTCCTATATAATGCACCATACGCGTGGACCCATTGTTAGTCTATGAGTTCAACCTTGGAAGGTATGCAATGTACATGTATTGTATCTGTGAATCTGAGTTTCTGGGTATTATTTGGGCTAGTTTCTGTTTTGAGCCTTTTTTAGTTGAGAATTTGTTTTAGGCAAAAATTCTCTTTTAAGATTTTTTTCTGTTTTCGGTGGATTTTTTGAAATAATTCTTCTGTTTTTGAATATTTCCGATTTGAACTTTGTTTTCAGAATGTATCCCATAAAATAACCCCCTTCAGTTCACAGACTGTCAAAAAAAATATAAATACATACCAAATTGTGAAAAGATTCTGTATAAATCTTCTTGAGTGGTAGAGGAGGTGATATTTCCTACAAAAATAGTATGGCGAGCTTCAATTTCCTTTTGGGTTCTTTGAGAAAACTGTTCACTGCCATACTTTTTTCTTGAATATCGATGGTGATAATTGTGTGTTTGGTATTTTCTACTTTCATGAGGCCAATGATTGTTTTCATAATCTTTTCTATCTGAATGATGATGATGATGATTAATTTTTGACATGATTTGAATGTAAATGAATATATATGACTCGATGAATATCAGAATATCAGAATATAATGAGAATAATAATATCAGAATTGTATGAGAATGAGAATAAGAATATTGTAAATTTTTGGTAAAATATCAAAAATAAGAGTTCTTTGAATAGAAATAATTTAGATTGTTTTATTCATCACCAACTGTTGATTGTATCACAATCTCATTCATGGTCAAATCTAGTTCATAGTAATGTCAAAACACTAAATCTCGCCAACTTGAACGTAGTATCACTTTAAAATCGCCTTAGTATCACCTTCATATCACCATTTATCACCTTCATATCACCTTCATATCACCTTCATATCACCTTCATATCACCTTCAATTACTGATAATTCACCGCCTTCACTCCACCAAATGCTAAAACTTGCTCAATCCTACTTGCTCCAGTCAACAACATGACTAACCTATCAACACCTAATCCAAATCCTCCCGTAGGTGCCAACCCCCACTCTAATGCCTCAACAAATGCTTCATCAGGAATCTGACTTTCTTCATCTTTTAATTCTTCACGATCACGTAATTGTGCCTGAAATTTCTGGGCCTGTTCAAATGGTGAATTTTCCTCCTCATAAGCATTGACATACTCTCGTCCATTAATGAAAAGCTCAAAACGTCGAGACTTTTGCCCATTAGCCTTGGCTAACGGTGACATTTCAACAGGATGATTCACTATAAACGTGGGCTGAGCTTGACACTTTGGCTCCAAATATATTTCTGCTAACTTGTCTAAAAGCTTAGCAGCTGTAACACCCTTTTGTATAACTGGTCGAGTCAATCCAATATCTATAAAATAATCAGCCACTGCATTCACATCAGCCAGCTCCTTGGGTAAAGGAACTCGTGTGCACGTTTCAATTTCTGAAGTAAAATCCAACACTTTAAAATCTTTACTAAAGTCTTGCGCTAACTTTGCAAGTCTAGACGTACCGTCTTCAAGCAAAAAATCGTTTCCGTGTAACCTCGCAACGTGACTAACAACACCTCGCAGTAAATCCTCAGTAGTCTTCATCAACTCTTCCAAAGACGTGTAAGACTCGTAAAACTCACAAGATGTAAACTCAGGATTATGTGTAGCATCTATACCTTCGTTTCTAAATGACTGACCAATTTCAAACACCTTATCAAATCCTGAAATAACTAACCGTTTCAACCATAGCTCTGGAGCAATTCGTAGCGCTAGCTCAATCTCTTTGCCATCATGACTAAGTGCCTTTGATTTGGTCACAAACGGGTTTGCAGTAGCACCACTCGCTCTTTCCGCCAACATTGGAGTTTGCACTTCTAAAAACCCTCGTTCGGTAAAAAAGTCCCGTATATATCTAATTACCGCTGAGCGAACCAGCAGAATATCTCGAGACTCCTTATTCGCAACAAGATCAACAACCCTATTATGTGATCGCGTTGCAGAGTTTTTTAAATTCGTAGGAATGGGATGCAAACACGGACTCAGCAACTTGATTGTGCCATCAGCCAACAGTGAAAGCTCACCTGTCTTTGTTCGCCATGGTTGTCCGCTAACAGATACAATATCACCTCTTCTCAAAAACGAGTGCTCATTAATAAAATCCTCATCACTAATTCCAGCCTTGGTCTTGTTCACTACCACTTGCAATTTGGTCAAATCCTGAATCACATCCAGAAAAATCAATCCTTTGCCTGATTTCCGAATGGTCTTAATTCGTCCCTGAACCGTCAATTTCGTGTCATTGGGCTGTTCAAAAACTGCCTTATCTTCCCACTGCTTCCTGAATGCGGGAATCCGTGCAGTCGGTGCTTCTGTTTTCATGGTGCTACCAATCAACGGGTACAGAGTTCTATCAGACTCCAGCAGTGCTTTCTTACGGTTTGCAAAATCATACGCTTCGCTCTCAGGTGTCACAGAAGCTACTTTCTTTCTGCTTGAATAATAGCATCTCTGACCTGCAACCAAACTCCGTAATCTTATATGAGAACTAATCCTTGATTGTAATGTTAGCACATTGAAATATCATTTCTTGAGAAACTTTTCGCTATCGATTCAGTGAGAAGATTATTGTGTTCACCATAAAAAGTCTGTTTATATACGATACTTTTCATCATCATTGTCAATAATCGAAATGTTTCTCCGGGATCTGACTTACATTATTGTGTCCTTCAGTTGAAGAGTTTGTATTTTTTTTTTCGTTCCAAGTTTATGAATGGGTGTATTATGTCATGAATTAGGGTAGCCTATTAAATCCAAGAGAACGTCTAAAAGACAACCTGTTGTCGTCTATTGGGCTTTGCGTGAGTCGTGAACAACAAACATGGGGCCTAACTTAGTTCTAATCACTTGCTTCAAAGAAAGCCAGATCTGCTTAATGGTAGGAGGAAGGGCAGGGTGAGAAAGAATACCGTCAACTCTTAACTCCCATGATTTGACCACATGCTGAACATATTGCGAGTTGTTGTATCGCAACTTGAAAAACACAAAGAATGCAACAAGCTTGAGCATGGAGGGAATCTGGAACGTCAGAGTAAACAAGACAAGTCTGATTAGCACGAAAAACTCAGAACTGGCTGCAAAAACCATCAATTGGCCGTTGAACTTGGTAATTAATCCCGTGATTTGCTTGCCCACTGCGCTTTCAGCTCCTAAAATGTACGTCTTCGCGTAGGTGCCAGCGTGCATTACGGAAAACACGACAAACGGGGGAAGTGTACCAAAGAAGGGTGCTGTGAAAAGCCAGAGCAAGGCAACAAGCATATAATGAATGTTCTCATCGGCAAGCACACGCGCTGGAGAAAGAACAGTTGCAATGTTTTTCCCGTAGCTCTCGTAAATGACGATTCCGTACGTGAGCACGACTGAAGCAAAGAGCTCTCTGTACCAAAAGTAGCCGATACGCGGGCTCTTCAGAATACCAATTGCAAAGAGAGCGTAGAAGAAGGATCCAACAAGCGTGGAAACATGGCCTGGAGACGATTAGAAGGTGCACTACAGTTACGTTTGTTTAAACTTACCAAGGAACCAGACAAATCTAGGATTCTAGTTCACATTAGTACTGGTACTAAATCATAACGCAAAACTTACGGTAAAAGAGGTTGCTGATTGAGGTGTAGACATATTGTTTATAATAGCTTAAAGTGACAGGTAAATGAAAAGGAGGAAAGAGGTCAATAGAAAATTAAATACTAAAATCAGTACACACAAATTTATTGGAATTACTTAACGCAATGAGAATCCTTTTCTAGGCTTCTTCTCTTCCATCATCCTACCAGACTCTAATCTGGTCTTCTTCTCTTCAAGTTCCTTGCGCTGCTTCTCCAAGGCTTCCTTCATCTCTCTGTGCCTGGCAAACAACTCAGCTTCAGACTTCTTCAACTTCTGCTCCTTCTCAGTAACCTTTTGCTGGAATACGTTCTTCATATCGCTCTCCATCTTGGCCAGTCTAGCTTCGTGCATAGACCTCTCCTCCTCGTGTCGCATGGCAGGATTGACCTCTCTAAATACAGTGTAGTCCTGCTGAATGCCCAAAGCTGTCAACTTCTCAGTCCTGTAGTTCTCGTAAAGTATGTTCACAGTCTTCTCGCGTAGCTCTTCCATATGGCTCCTGATGAGTAGCTGGCGAAGCTTTACAAAATCGTTGTGCTCTTCGTTCTCAACTTCAATAATTCCCCAAGGATACTCCCGTCCACGAACAGGCTTCCCAGTAATGGGAGAAGGAACGCTTTCCGTTGAGCCTACAATAGCAAATGGAAAGCTTTGCATGAGCTTTTCGTTCTCAGTAAGCGTTTCAGCATCGTCGTACTCGTACTTGGGAGGCTCAAAGATTTCAATCTGCTGGTTGTTGATATCGGTCATGATACCCTGTTTGAACATGATGATTTCCTCCTCTGTTAGAGTGTCGGCTTTGGCAATTACTGGAATGAGATTGACTTTCTTGTGCAACTTCTTCATAACGGTGACATCTAAAGATTTGAGGGAATGGCCAGTGGGTTGGATAAAGTACACACAAGCATGAATCCTGTTATCTTCAATAGACACTCTGTTCACGTTGTTTTCTACATCCAAGTACGAGTCAAATCGCTCGTCAATGTTCTTGATAATGGGCTCCCAGGAGTCAGTGTTGTTTACAAAGTCTCCAAAACCTGGGGTATCAATAACGGTCAAGTGCAGTCTGACGCCGTTTTCTTCTAATTCAGCAGTAACGGTCTCGATGGCAACGGTTTTAGGGATCTCAGCGGCCGGGTCACGAGGAATCTTTGCAGGATAAAGAGGGATGTTGAACAGAGTAGAGATCAGAGTGGACTTGCCCAATCCACTTTCTCCAACGACCATGATGTTAAAGTTGAATCCTTTCTTCAAGCTTTTCCTGTGCCATTGGTTAGGCAAGTTGGCAAATCCAACGTAACCCGTGAGTTTTCTCTTGACGATTTCATTACTTTGGCTGACAGCTGGTGAGCTCAAATTCAGCGGAGTGTTTGTCTCTGCAGGCACTTTTTTTAGTTTCTGGTTAGTTAAGGTTCGCATGCATGAACGATACTACTTACATTCAATTGAAGTCATTTATATCGAGATATTGAAGATGAAGGTTAGAGGAAAAGACAGGAGAGTAAACATTTGAAACGCGTGGGTGGTTTATAAACAACAAGTAAATTGCTTGATGTAACGACTTTGCACAAGATAATGGTGACTTTCAGAGCCAATTTGCTTCAACAAACGGCAATCAAGTCGTATCCGATTAACAGTTGGAGAGATTGATAAAAATGACATTAAAAAGTTCTATACTTATAAATAATTAAACGATAAATCAACATGTTTTCATCGGCCTAAAATGGCGGAAGGTGGTGGTAAACTATATTGATACTGATGATGATGAGCAGGTGGAGGAGGAGGAGGAGGAGGGAGGGACTGCTGTTGCAGTGGGATCTGTTGTTGTTGATACTGCCATGGCTGGAATGGAATATGCTGAGCAGGATAATGATGTGAGGGAGGAGGAGGAGGAGGAGGATGAGGATGGTGCATAGAAACATGTGGAGATGGCTGCTGTCGAGGCACTGTAGGATGTTCTTGTTGGCTATTCATTTGAGTGTTCCAACCACCATGAGAGCTAATGTGTCTAGTCAAGGTGGTTCGTCTAGTAAAAGTCTTACTGCAGCCAGGATAGTTGCAAACATAAGGTCTCTTCCCCGTATGAACTCGTCGGTGACGAGCAAGCGAAGAGCTGTCGCTGAAGGCCTTTTCACAAATGTCACACTTGTGTGGCTTCTCACCAGTGTGCACTCTCATGTGAACGGTTAACGCAGAACGCTGAATGAATTGTTTTCCACAGACTCCACAAACATTGGGTCTTACGCCAGTGTGAATTCTTTCATGACGCACCAAATCACTTCTTCTGGAAAAGCGTTTGGAACATGTCAAGCAGGCAAACTGCTTTTGTTGTTGGATGGAGTTCTTCAGCAATGAAATATTATGAGTCGTTGATGCATGGTGTTTAGAAGGAGAAGGAGGAGAAGGAGGAAATGGGTATGATACTTGAGGCATACTGTTTGACCTCGGCTGGAATTGCTGAGCGTTGAAATAGTCGACAGACATGACCTTTTGGTGCGATAGAGGAGGACTTGGTAATTGAATGCTCATTGAGCGGTGAGCTGACAGCGAGCTACTCACTAAAGATTCATGTGAGTAATTATTGGAGTGAAGGCTGATGGAAGAAGAGCTAGGGCTACTGGTTGTGCTTGACGTGGAGACCGAGTCAGATCTCGCATTTTTATCATCGTTGTTAAGAATATTAGTTAAATCCATCGTTATTACTATAGTTAAGGCTGGATTGAACGGAGCTAGAACAGGGTAGGGCTGGATTGAGAGCTAGAAATGGGTAGAGTTGAAGCTAGGAAGAACTGGATAGAACTGGATAGCTGGGGAAAGCTTTAACTAGAACAGAGTGTAATTAAAAAGCTTTAAAACTATAGTAAGCTAAAACGGAGCTGATATGATCTGAACAGGATCGTGTAGATAGATATATGGCTGGTTCCGTAATGTAGAATGAAAGACGTTTAATCTAAAGTGAGTCCCCGACTGATAGAAGGATATTGAATTGTATTTATATTTCTATCCTGGAGCTTTGAGTATCAGGGAAAAAGTCTAATAGGGACTGGCTAGACTGAAAGAGAAAAAGCAAATACAAACTTTACTTAGAATTTCTTTTTTATGCTAAAGCTTTGTTTAAAAACCGGCAAAAGAAATTCAAATGTAACAGGTAAAAAGAAATGACAGCTCTGCAATTGAAACGCCTTTGAGGAATAAGAAAAAAGAAAAAATAGATCTTTGTTTATGCACAGAATGCATCGCGTATGCATCATAGATACGCGTGAAAAATGAGTGCCACTTGGAAAACGTCGTTACCGTCAACGGTGGAATTTGTGATGATTTCTTTGAGTTTTGTTCTTGACAGATATTGTGAGTTTAGCACGATGGCAGGGGGTTTAATGGTTTCTATGGTAAATGGTTAGCAAGAGACGTGGCAATTATTGTGATATAATCTGTGCTAGTTTGTAACAGTCTGCGTCAATCTGTGGTAGACTCTGTGGCAGATGTAAAAATATGATAATCTAATCTTTGGAGTCCATATCAAATTCTTTAGTGGCTTCTGTGGCTTTCCTATAGGTCTAAGATACCCTACAGTAGCTTCTAACAGCTTTTTGGTAGTTTTTGTTGACCTACGATAGTCTTTGGTAGTTTCCAAAGTTTTCCTCTATTCACCGTTTTGACCAAAGCATCTACCTCATGTCCCGCCTGATTAAAGGAAAGATTCCGGCGAAAACACGAGCCTCAAACAAGACCCGAATAAACTCAGGAATTTCTCATCTACAAACACTCACAGTTCATCTTTTAAACAAACATTCATCTGCATGCACTGAGGGTTTAGAAAAATTGTTTTTCATTCTCAAGAGGTTGATCTCCAAAGAATTCAGTAAGACCTACTTCCTAGAAAGTAGGACATGTTTTTTGATGAAACGCGTTTAGACTCACACTACCTTCCTTTGTCAGTTTTCATTCTATAACTATAGAGTTAAGGTTGAGTCGTACTTTGAGACACTACAAGAAAGTTTTTTGTAAAATCATCAACAACTGAGAATCATGGCCTACTCTTTAGCCCGATTCATCCCCAATCTAGCGAAGATAGTCATGCCAATTTCAATTTGCAGTTCAATGCACCGGTTTGCCCATGGAAAACTCAAACCACTCAGACTCATGGGCTACGGAGAAAAAAAGACGGTGCATTCTTTAAATTTTGATGGCAGGCTCCGATACGGTATTCTAAATGTAGGTTTTCGCAAGACTTACAAGAGTATTTAAAGATAGATGCTTTGTTTAATCAATTACACAATTTGAAATGACCTCTGGCTGGGCTTCAGATTATTTTCATGTAAAAAGAATGTATCATTCTACTGGACTTTGCATGCCCAGGAATCAAAACTTTATTGATTCTGCTGGTGTTAACCTGCCGCTATATTGATTCAGTTTTGTGATTTCCTCCCGAGTTGTTCATGTAAAAGCGAAACCATCAACAAATTTATTTTCCATTGGTAAATTAAACAAAGGTAATTTAATATTCAGGGTCTTTTGTGACGAGTTATCGAACAAAACACTAGAAAAAATCACGTCTCATGATGATACACAAGCAATCGTAACTTATCTTGAATATTAGCAAATTAAACAAGATATACAAGTGCACTGAAATTCTATACAGAGGATAAAAAGTCCGATTGAAACGTTTTTTTTCTAATATTGGTTCAAGGTTGCGAAGCCCGTTCGACAAACAGTTCTGTTTTAAAAGCTAGCCTTTTCACTTAGTGAGCATGGATTCATGTACCTGTAATTTGATTTGGGTTCTCAAAGTTATGAATGGCAGCCATCCCTCATGTTGACAAAGAATCAACCAGGTCTGTACATGGATAGATTCACGAAAAAAAGCGAGACCTCATCTTTGGCTCGAGTATCTAATCTCGATTTACATTGAGCTTTATACATTCCAATCAACATTATTGTTTTTTTGCAATAGATTTCGTAAAATTATTTCCAAAATAATTGTAGAATCATCTAGTAATCTAATCATAAAGATATAAACAAACCACTTGCATTTTCGCATCTGCCTGAATTTTTTTGCGAGGTTTCATAGTTTTGTTTATTTCTAAGCTCGTTCTTCCATAACTGCGTATCAAACACATTATGCTTTTCAACGTTGGGTGATATCAAAGAAAGCTGCGGGTATAGCGACAAGGAGAAGCTTCAAGCCAATGATCAACAAAGCTAGATTTTTCTTTCAACGGACCCTGGACATTGAAGACCTCCTTCCTTGTTCGGAATATGAGTTTCGTGAACATATTCAAGATACACTCTTAAAAGAACAAGCAAGAGGAATCGGTGCTCAACTTCAGGCTATGTAGGTACCAAAAAGTCTTTCGATCAGTTGTAAATTTGTAATTCAAAATGAACTCAATTATGGCTATTCTTATGTTTACCATCTTTGTTCCAGCCACAAATCATTTATCACTAGTATTGCTTTCAACAACACTTCATTGAAGAACTTGCAAATGTAGCAGAAAATCTACCATGTGAACAGTGAAAAGTAGAAACGAGTTGGAAATTTTATTGCAACGCTCTAAACCATCTTTTCAGATTTTCCGTGAACAGAGCTTTCTTGGGTTTAACTAACCGGCTGGAGTATGTACGTAGTTAAAGGAGTTGACTTTCTCATCGAAATTTAGAAAACCAGCTCCATCTATTTTCAAAGCTCAAAAGGTCAATATCTCTTTGTGTCAATTTTCAAACTCCTAAATTTGACATTGGATTGATCGATGGTGCATCAGCCATATCTGTTCTAGACTTTAGATTATCCAATTTCATGGTAAAGTTCAATCACTCTAAATGAAGGTGGATCTTGACTCAAAGGTCCAGTAGATGCTCAACAAGACTTCTTATTTGGGAAGAATCTGGAATACTCTTGAAAAGGAAACACTCTATAGCTTTTTAGGAAGATCGAAATTGGACGCGTTCAATAGTGTTTATAATTTTGGTTTCTAACTGGGGCATTCCTTTTACGGGAGTATCCAAGCTGATCTTATGGTAGTTTTCCATTTCTTAAGGCAGCAGACATGTCGATGGGACGTGATCTAATGAATGGCGGATACAAGTTAAGGCACTGTTAAAAAACCTTTGAGGATCATTGCTAGAAAAAAAGCTCTTCGCGACGGCACAAAGTTAAGGTCTCCTACAATACGTGCATTTTAATTGTTATAAATTTTCGGAGTTTCCACGCACTATGGATCTCATATAGTATCATGTAGGAAACGCTCTACATCTTGTTGCGCATACATTAATGTACATATCACACGAAAATTAAACGAATTAAGACCAAGTATAGATTTTGATTTGCTACGTGTTTGACTGTAACCCGTTGTTGTCAATCTGTGTGTGCGAATGACAGTGTCCCAGCTCTCATGTGTTTTGAACTAATTCTAACGTATAAGGTACAAACCTACCTTTCATACAATTCTTCTACGAGCAATCAACGAACGGTCGCTTGATTCAGACTGGTTCCATTTTCTTTTCAAGATCAATTACAGATTTCTCTTACACTAGCAATATCTTCTGTTACAACAGCACAAAAACCTTACCATAGGGTTTCGTTTCGTGAAGGCTCACCAGAAGATTTACAGGTGGAAAGGCTTATAACCTCTTGGTAATGTTCAAATTCATGTTCCTGAACCATTAGTTTTATTTGTTCCCACTGTAAGAAAGGAAAATACATTCATCAAGAAGGTAGTAGCGGGTCTCACATTCCAAATTTTTTCAACTCTAAATGGCATCTACAGTTTTTTTTACCATAGTTGCTTCAAACAAAGGCCAAAGACTGTCCATCGAAAACCTAATTTTCAAGCTTTTTTCAAAGTTTCTAAAATACAAGTATGCGCATTCCGACTTGGATATTCAACCATCCTTTGAATGTAAATGCAGATTACCCACTTGAGAAAGGCTCTTGAACTTTGGTATCAGCTACCACCACTTTCTATTTTAAGGATTGTCTAAATGAAACTGAAACGCGTCATTACGAGTTGTTCATTTTGAAAATGGATTATGGGTACAAATCAAAGATCAGATCTGTAACAAACACTGTTTTTCTATGACACACTCAGTACAAATGTAGGTCTTGCGCAAAAAAAGGGTTTTACACTACGTTTCCGGATTACCTATCATCTCTGCTTGATGATCTCTCAGTGTATACTCAATCAATCGTTTAAATAAAGTAGAAATAAAGTAGGTTGGTCTTACTATTGTCATTATCTGCATGAAAAATATGCCAGTTTGAATCTTTTACATATCCTGTACACTTTCAATATATCAATAAAGAAACAATACACGCTTTTAGAAACGCAGAAGATACTTTCCGTCTTTGTTTATAAATATGGAAACGTTGGTAATTCAGTTTTTTTTGTAATTCTCCAATATGAAAACACTTTCAAACTTTTCATCTGTAGATACATTTCACCACTGTTAGTATAGTTACTAGATTGAGAAGGCTGAGTGGGACTCTTTCCAAAGTCGAACATCTCTTTCTGGATACACCCACACCTGCTTTATCATTGAAGCACGTTACCTGAAAGAAAGTTAAAGTGAGACAGTCATTGATCTGTAAAATTGTTGTTGTGTATCAACTTTCCAATGTTTTCATCAAATTCACACAGTGTGAACCGAATTGGAAAATGTCTCTGTAAAATCTACTGATTCAAAAAGTCCTAACGTTGTTTCAGGTCTTATCCCTAATTCTTTTCTATGCATTTAGTTTAGAGAAATTTACATCTTAATTAATCTTCAACTAATATATAATTGGTGCGCGTACCATACAAAAATTTGCTGAACTTCAATTTAATTTCTACTTTGAAAGGTTGTAGAAATCAAAGTATGCTCCATAAACTTGACTTTAAAGGTAGTTTGAAAACCTCGTTTGTCAAATGTCAAAGTTCAAATGTCTCACTTTAAACTTAGGAAAGTATCAACTACAGCCAGCCAAGTTACTAATAAAGATTGGGCCATCTAGTTGTACACTTTCCATGAAATTTTGAAATTCAAAATTAACAACTTTGAACTTGAAATCTCCACAGTACAAGAATGAATCCTGATAATGATGATCTCTTGTACGGTTGTAGTGATACCGCATTTTATACTACAAACAATTTCATTCTCAAACACTTACAGTTGAGATCGTAGCACAAGCTTTACCAGAAAACCGTGATGAAACTAAGATTGAAACTATAAGAGTTTGGAATATTCTGGCAGTTCAAAACTTTGAAAATGAAGAGTTCGACAAAACTGTTTTATTTCGCACATGTGTTGGTGTATATGCTTCAGTGTGAGCAGCTATTCAACATTACTACTGCCTGTGCTCGTACTTTATCTATGTCAATCCACGGACCACAAGACTCTGAAATGAACTTACGAGTCGATGGTGTTTAAGTAAAAAGTCTCAGACATGCATATTTTGAAATGGAAACTTTTTCAGAAAGCATAATTTATGGTGAAAGAGTCAAGAGCGGCCAGCCAACTCTATTAGTGGCATAATCCACTGAGAAAAAATTTATATATATTGTTCCTAAGAACAGTGGAGTGATAAAAGTATTTTTCATTGATTATATTTCAATGTTCTGATTAGCCTAGCCAGCCCCCAAGGTCCGAAGTTTACAAAGAACTAAAGGCAGTTTTTGCTGCTTGAACTGTAATCCAAAGCATCATGACCGTATATCAATGAGAACTTGATAATCAGTATTTTTCACAAGCAGAGTTTAGTTTAAAGTGTAGATGAAATTGACAATTATAGGGTACTACAAAAAGTTAAAAAAATTGAACTAATATAGAAGCATTGATCAAGCCAAATTTGAAATAAAAACGAAATGAAAAAAAGCTTGTTTACTGAACATAGCTCTTAATATACAGATAACTAGACGCGATAGATATTACTTTGACATAAATGTTTTGCACTGAGTTGAAGTGAATGGTGAAATGGCATCAAACTTACTTGATGGGATTTTGTCTTGATGTTTGTGAAATGAAATATGGAATCAGATGGGAAATTGATTTGATGGGAGATTTTTAGGCTTGATAACGTGAAATTCACAGTTTTTTGAGTTGAAATGATCAACAAGCAAATTTAGCTCAGTGAAAAATTCAAGAACCGTCGTTAAAATTTATGAGAAAGATTAAACTCCATTGACAAGAAGTGATAATAATATTGAACTTACCTTGTGATGTAATATTAATATGTGAGTAGTCAATGACAGCCGCTCAAGCTTTTGTAACAACGGGATCCTAGGTTTAGCATCCAAATAATCAACTTAAACAGTGAATATAGGCTTCACGTGTAGTGTTAACAGGTACCTTTTAAGCTTGCTCTAAGAAATCTACATTTAACAGCCATTTCTTAGCCTTTAAAGATATTTTTATGTGTTGTCGATAGTCACAATTTATGAAAACACAAACTCAAAGTTGACTGAGAGACTTGAACAGAAATTATTAGGTAACCACACCTGGTGGAGCTTTGTAATATTTTTTCATCGACATATATATTTTAGCGCTATGATATTAATACAAGAATATTTACTCAATTTTTTAGGATGATTTGAGACAAATCGATGAAATCAGAATCAAATTTCACCAACTGTCCCTATCTGTGTCACTGTCATCCAGAATTGGCAGAATAAAAGCTGCTAAATCGTAAGAAGTGTTTAAACTTTAATTTAGTTCACTTCAAGATTCTCTGCTTATATGCTTTTAAAAAATATCTCAAGTTTAAGTTATAACATGAAGGTCTAGATAGAATATCGTATTTGATTTGGAGTGTAGAATGCAGCCATTGTGGATCATGACAGCCTTTAAAGGTCATGCTTTTCTAGCTCTCTAACTTTACGTACCTACCCACTCAACTTAAAATCAACGTGGTTGGGTGTAGAAATACTTTTAGAGATATCACCAAGCCTTATGGCATGTATAAACTTTGAGAGAAAGAAATAAAACTATCCACACAATCAAGTTTACTCACATTATCATTACCGGTTGTAAATAATAAACTTAAATGTAAATTACACAACATGGAGAAGAATTTTTAATCACGAAAAAAGTTTCCGAAGCATTAGCAATTATTTTTTTTTGATTCAACAAATTTTTTCGTGTTGATTGCGTTTCGGATAATGGTATGTTTTTTTTTATAAGGCAGCTTTTTCTGTTGCAGATTGAAGAGATTTGATGCAGTATAAACGGCCGATTGAGTTGGAATGCAAAAACTTTTTATACAAAGCCAACTTAGACTTGATAACAACCACTTGATAACAATTTAAACCTGATAACCATTTGCACTTGATAAAATGAACTTGAAAATTTAAGCTTGAAAAATGAACTTGACAATATGAGCTTGAAAACTATGTGAAAACAATTAAGCTTGAAAATTGAACTTGAAAACAATTTAAGCTTGAAAACTATTTGAAAACAATTTAAGCTTGAAAGCTATTTGAAAACAATTTAAGCTTGAAAACAATTTAAACTTGGAAACAATTTAGCCTTGATGAATAAAAAAAAGACATAGCGCATACCCAGGGGTTACATATTTGAAATGACATGAAAATCCAAATCTGTAGGTATGGAATCATTTGTGAAAATTTAGAGCTAAGGCCTATACTTGATGATTATTGAATGGAATCAGCGTTATTACGGTGGTTAAAGTGACAATTGAATAATCTTGGAATGAGTTGTTCCCCAACTTTTAAATGTGTAAACTTTGACCAGTTGATTTTTTGATAATTTTTTATAAATCAAGAATGAGCCTGAGAATGTATTTTTTGCAATAAAATTTCAAATTTCAAGATACTGAGAATGTATTCTTTGCAAAAAAATTTCAAATTTCAAGATACTGAGAATGTATTCTTTGCAATCAAATTTCAAAATTTCAAGGTACAAATGAAATTACAAATACAGTATAAATCTGAAAAGAGTTAGACTAATTTAAATTTTTGTGTTGATTGAATTACACTCATGGGTTGAATTAGGAAAGTCACAAGTTGATTATATACTCAAGTTGATAATTTACAATGTTAACTTGATACAAATAATGATACAAATCATGATATTAATACAAGTCATGATACAAATATCAATACAAGTCATGATACAAATATCAATACAAGTCATGATACAAATATCAATACAAGTCATGATACAAATATCAACACAAATCATGATACAAATATCAACACAAATCATGTTCTCAATACAAATACAATCACAAATAAGCTCGATATTGAAAAGACTGGATAAATAACATCTTACTACACTTTTTATTTTACAAAATATTAGACAACACAAATCATTGATTATACGTAAATGCTTAAGCAGCAGTAAGACGCTTCTTAGCAATCAACTTAGCCTTTTGACGGGAATTCAATCTAACAACCTTGGACTCAGGAGCCTTTTCAATTTCCTCATCAGCTTCAGTAACGTGAAGCTCAATGTGAGAAGGACTGGATTGATAAGCGTTAGCACGACCGTGAGCACGGTAAGTACGACGACGTTGCTTGGGAGCTTGGTTAACTTGAATGTGAGAAATGACCAAAGATTCGGTGTTGAGACCCTTAGCGTCAGCGTTGGCACGGGCGTTCTTCAAGAGTTCCGAGACGTGCTTGACGGACTTGACGGGCCATCTAGCCTTGGTGACACCGAATTCCTTACCTTGACCGGTTCTACCGATAGAACCAGCATGTCTTCTGAAAGGAATGGCACGCTTCTTCTCAGCGACGGCCTCAAGGTAGGCAAGAGCCTTGTCGACGTTCCAGCCGTTGATAGCTTGGGCGGTCTCGTGGGTGTTCTTGAAAGAGACACGGAGGTAAGAACCACGAGCGGAGGCACTCTTAGTAGGGTTGACAGGGGTAGATCCGTAACGAGTCATTGTTGGTATGTGTTGGAAATGATATCAACGAAGAGGTGTCGAACAGTCGTAGAAGAAAAAAGAGAGGGATGAGAAAAAAAACGGGAAAAAAAATGCGAAAAAATTGTTTGTTGCAGTAGGGTAAATGAAATTTAAGCACGTTATGTAATATGGGTTAGGCCTGTTGAAATTTCAGAAATCACAAAAAACTTGTTTTGTTTTCTGCTGAAAAATATATTAGGTAAGGGACTGTGTGACTGAGGAATAACGTTTTAGGAAGGCGAGCCCTAATGAGATGAAGTGGGGTTATTTAGGAAATTAATAAATTGGTGGGAATTAGTAAATTAGTGGGAATTAGTGAATTAGTAGAAGTTAACAGAAATTAGTAAATTAGTAGAAATTAACAGAAATTAGTAAATTAGTAGAAGTTAACAGAAATTAGTAGAAGTTAACAGAAATTAGTAGAAGTTAACAGAAATTAGTAGAAGTTAACAGAAATTAATAAATTAACACAAAATATTAAATCTTCATAAAAAACTAAATTACCATAAATTACACTAAATTATCATAAAATATTAAATCTTCATAAAAAACTAAATTACCATAAATTACACTAAATTATCATAAAATATTAAATCTTCATAAAAAACTAAAAAACTAATTAAAATCACCCTTGGGAGAAAAGAAAAATTTCAATATAAAAATTTTTTTCCATTTTCCTCTCTTCTCCTTCCTCAAGAGAATATATACATACTAGAAGCAAGCTTCTTGTGTCCAAAAATCAACTATTCAAACTCTTCTCATTAATATAAACTCATAATGGCTTTTACTCCAGGAGGAAGAGGCGGACGTGGCGGCGCTAGAGGCGGCGCTAGAGGTGGATTTGGCGGTGGCCGTGGTGGCTTCGGCGGTGGAAGAGGTGGTGCTAGAGGTGGCTTCGGCGGTGGCCGTGGTGGTGCTAGAGGTGGTGCTAGAGGTGGCTTCGGTGCTGGAAGAGGTGCTCCCAGAGGTGGAAGAGGTGGTGTAGCTAAGGGTGGTGCTAGAGGTGGTGCCAAAGTCATCATTGAACCCCACAGACATCAAGGTGTCTTCCTCGCTAGAGGTAAAGAAGATCTGCTAGTCACTAAGAATATTAACCCAGGTGAAAGTGTTTACGGTGAAAAGAGAATCTCCATAGATGTCCCTGCTAAAGACGCTGACTCTCCTGCTACAAAAATCGAATACAGAGTCTGGAATCCTTTCAGATCAAAGTTGGCCGCTGGTATCCTCGGTGGTATCGACCAACTGTTCATTGCTCCTGGCAAAAAAGTCCTCTATCTCGGTGCTGCCTCTGGTACTTCCGTTTCTCACGTAGCTGACGTTGTCGGCCCTGAAGGTCTCGTCTACGCTGTCGAATTCTCTCACAGACCAGGTCGTGATCTTATCTCAATGGCTAAAAAGAGACCAAATGTTATTCCCATCATTGAAGACGCTAGACACCCTCAAAAATACCGTATGCTCGTTGGAATGGTTGACGTTGTTTTCGCTGATGTTGCACAACCAGATCAAGCCCGTATTATTGCTCTAAACTCCCATCTCTTCCTTAAGGATCAAGGTGGTGTTGTTATCTCCATCAAGGCCAACTGTATCGATTCTACTGTTGAAGCCGATGTTGTTTTCGCCCGTGAAGTTCAAAAATTACGTGAAGAGCGTATCAAGCCATTAGAACAATTGACTCTTGAGCCCTATGAGCGTGATCACTGTATCGTTGTTGGTAAATATCAAAGAGCTGGCAAATAATTGTCTTGAATGTTTATATTTTGTGTTTTTTTGTTTAGAGTTTTTAATATAAATTTTTTGTAAAGTTTGAATATCCGTGCCACCTACATGTTCATGATGAATTCTGGCTTTATTCTGCTGCTAATGGCCTCGATGGTTGAGGCTCTGCTATCTTGCGATCTCTCTGTAGATGGTGTCAAGTATAATTTAAATTCTCTGGGGAATGGTGATCATTCTGTAGTCGAGTCTTTGAGCACGCCACCATCTAGAACAAATATTACCTGGTTTATCAATCCTTGCTATGCTGTAGGTACAAGTGAAGGTTCTGCAGATGATGTTAAATTGTGTCCAAAAGGCACGCAAAGTGAGTATTTTGTCTCGAGTTTTTGTTTATTTTGTATTAATCTTTAATAAGTTTGTGGTATTCAGCAGGTCAAACTAGACGATCAAGACTGGCTGTTAACTGGTGTTATTCCAGTTTCAGGTGATTTAAACGGGAAAAAGTCCAAACCGAACGTTGAGCGAATTGATAATGGTTTGAGAGCAGAGATGAAAGGTGGAAGCTGGGGTGATTTAAGTGATTTGAGTGCATCAGTTGACTTTGTTTGTGATGAGAGTGTTGATAGTGCTTTGGAGTTTGTTAGTTGGGATTTCCATACTCTTAAACTACAATGGACCACTAAGCAAGTTTGTACGGATTCTACAAAGCCTGAGCCAGTTCAACCGGGAAAACCAGATTCTTCAAACGCTCCAGAAATTCCAGATACTCCAGAAAAGCCAGTTCAACCAAAAGAGCCTGACACGGTGGAAACACAAAGTAGTTGGGGATTTTTTACTTGGTTATTCTTTATCGGTTCTTTAGGTCTTGCAGGATATGTTATCTTACAAGCTTGGGCTAATTATAATCGTTACGGAACTCTTAACATTGATTCTAATTCAGAATTTTTACGAGAGATTCCTTTCTTATTACGGGACTTTATTCGCAAAGTAGCTGGAACTTTTTCTGGAGGTACCAATCGTGGTTATACTTCGGTTTAGTCTTCAAGTACTTACTATTAACGTCTAATTACAATATCTTTTACGTCTGTTTTGAGTCTTTAACTAATTGAATCTTTAACATGGACATTTAATTATCAAGATCTTTATGTACATTTACATATCAAGATCTTTGTGTACATTTACTTATCAAGATCTTTATGTACATTTACTTATCAAGATCTTCATGTACATTTACTTACCAAGATCTTTAAAAATAACTTATCAAGATCTTTTTGTACATTTACTTACCACGATTTTTAAACACAACTTATCAAGATCTTCAAGTAGACATAATTAAAGATATCTATTATCAAACAATTACTTGGAGAAATCTTTACAGTTTCTTGGAGAAATCTTTACAGTTTCTTGGAGAAATCTTTACACTCACTTATAGAAATCTTTTACCAGACATTCACTTATATCATTATCTCAATAGTGATAACAATATCAAGATCCTCTAAAGTGATATATCAAAATTTTTCAAGTGATATATCAAGATCTTTAAAGTAATATCAAGATCTTCAACGCGATATATCAAAATCCCTTAAACTGATATTATCAAGATCTCTTAAACTGATTATAATTGATCTTTTAACGCAAACATTTAACTACTTATTATATTAAGATCTTTTAACGCAGACATGACATTGTTTAAAGTTGTTTCCAAGTAGATTTTCTTCTTTCCTAACGCATTGATCTGCTCATTATAGTCTTCCCGTTCTTTCTTCAACAAAACCAGTTGCTCCTTAACTGTAGAAGCAATAAACATCTTTCCAAGTCCTGACCACACCCTAGCATCTTCGTTATTTGAATTTGCCTCTTTAAGCTCGTTCGCTGTAGCTTCAGACAATTTGATTTTACGCTGAAGTGCTGCTTCTTGTGCCTTGACAGTTTTCAATTCTGACGAAGTGTTCATTGCACGAACTTGCATTTCAACAACAGTCTAGATAGTCAGTAGTCAGTCCATTGGCAATTGCTTTATTTCTTACCTTTTGAAGAGCTTCATTTGGGACGGACATCTTGTATTGTAGTGAAGAAAAAGCAGGGAAAAAATTGTATATATTTTTTAAGGTGGTTTCAATTGAAATTTTCTTTCCTCTTTCTATCGTCTTAAATATATAAAAATGATTAGAAATTTAATAGGAAAGTCTGGTTCAAATCTTTTTAGAACTTCATTAAAATCCTCTAGAACTACATTTGCTAGATTCTACGCCGTCGAGTCTTCTACTCCGCTGCAACCTGCTTCAGCTCAACATCTCGAATCAAATATTCCAACTGAAACTAACAGACTCGAAAAGACAGCTGAAAGATTCTGGGAAAAAGTCAACATTTCTTCTAATGCTGATAACTCTGGACTCTTTGTGCAACTCGATGGTAAATCTATAAAAACCCCCGGTGGCAGACCATTATTAATCCCAAATGAAAAGAAAGCACTCGCTCATTTGATAGCTCATGAATGGAGAGTCCTTCCCTCTCTTAAAATCAAACCTCATTCTCTGCAACTGACTTCTTTAGCTTCTAGAGCTGTGGATCTTAGTGAAGACTTTAATGGTGAAACTGGCGCCACTGTCAAGAATGACATTGTTGAAGCCCTATTGCCATACCTCGATACAGACACGCTTTTGGTCTTTGCTCCAATCAAGGATTGTGAGGGTACATTGCGTCCTGCTCAAGAAGAAATTTGCAGACCAATCATTGCTGCTGCTGAAAAGTATTGGGGGAAAAATGCCGTTCTCTCATGGTTAGACACTGAGATTTGTATTGCTGGTAACAATCAAAGTCCTGAAACTAAAAAAGCTGTTGGTGATTGGATCAGAAATCTTGACCCTTGGAAATTAGTCGCTCTTGAGAGAGCTACCATGACTGCTAAATCTTTAATTTCTGGCATGAACATTGCAACTCGTCAAATGACTGTTGAAGACGTTTCTCAGGCTTGTACACTCGAGACTATCCATCAAACTCAAGTTTGGGGTGAAGTTGAAGACACTCATGATGTTGATTTCCATGATATTAGAAGGTCGTTAGGAAGTGCCTACTTGTTGGCCTCTGATCTTTGAATAATTTTGTAAACTCTGATCTTTATATTGTAAATAATCTTAATTGAATAATGGTCAACAAAGTTTTTATAATTAATTTTTTATATTATTATTTTCATACATTTTTAGATATATTATTACTTTCATACATTTTTAAATATATTTTTACTTTCACACATTTCTAGATTATTATTACTTTCATACAGTTTTTAAAAATATCAATACTTTCATACATTTTTAAATTTAATATTACCTTCATCTACTTTTCCCACATTCGATTCTTTTATATATCAAATGAGTTTGATTCACTTTTAATCTTACCCGAAATGATTGTTTCTTCATTTACATATATAGACTTTTCACTCATTTTTTTGTTCTTTTTAAATGATAATTTTTTTTCACTTTATACTCGAAATAATTACTAATATGTATTAAATGGCCAAGAGATCAGTTAAAAGTGTGAATTCTTTTTTAGTACTCATACGAAGCATGTAACCAGCTTGATCCGAGTTTATCATTGTAATAGAAATACCCAAAAGACCATCCCGTTTAAAATTCGACTTGGGCAATCTTGTGTCAAGCATCACTGACGTTGAAGTAGGCTTCATCAACATGATTCTCACGTAATTCTCGGTTCTACAAGAATATACTCGAATTCTTGTCGATCCTAAATCTTGCCATCTATCAGTTGCTGCAACGTGAGATAAAAATTGACACTTGAGATTATTTAAGAGAAGGAGTTCAGGATCCTTCACAATAACCGGTTGAGATGTCGAGGGAAAATCAATTACACTAGGAGAACGTGTAAGATTGGTCTTTGCGGATAATAATGGTGGTAGATATGTGCTAGTAAGTACTCGAGTGCCAAAGTTTCCTGAAGGAAAATTGCCAGTAAAGCTAAGAGCACGATCATCTGAATGCTGTGATGGTTTGCACCCGTCTTCAAATTCCTCGGCTGAGTACGAGCTAGGAAATCGGAATAAATAAGTTTCATTTGTTTTAACATGAATATCAACAGTACCTCTTCGGTGAACTTGGAAAAGACAATTTTCAATAGGTAATTCCAGTACTACAGCATCATCATGAATGCAGTTGATTAAAGTGGAATTGGGACCAGTCCGGAGCACTTGAACTGTAATATAATCTTCAGAAATTTTAGACCAAGATGAATAACCCCATCTAGATACAATCGCCTCGGATTTCAAAATGAGAATTTTTTCACCAGTTCTAAAATATTTATCGGCAAGTGTAGACTCGCTACTTGACTTGCGAAGCCATCTATGACGCGAATTGGTGCTAGTGCTTGAATCACTATTAGGGATAGACATGGTATTAGAAACTGTTCTAGAGTGAGATCTTTCATCCATGTCTGTTCTAATAGATGAATCTGAATTGCTTCTAGATATACTTGGAACTTCATCCTGCTTTTCGTTCATTTCCACTGCTTCCGTATTTGTGTCAGACTTAGTTTCAGTATTTTCAGCTTTTTCCAGCATTGATTTCCTTCTTTCTGCTTCCAATTCTTCTCGGATTATTTCTTTAAATTGGAATAGATCTTCAGCAATGGAGGATTCTTCAATGATCTTGGACAAAACCTTTTCTGGTCTACCTTTTAAATCTCCTTTGAAGCTGTTGTGAATTTTCTGGAATTCAGTTCCATCTTGAGTATATTTTGTGGAAACAAATAAAATTGGCAGAGGATCGCGTCTGTTTGTCACAAACTCTGGAAATTCGTCTTCGTTAATGAAACGTGAAATTTCTTTATCAAAAAGAGATTTTTCATGATTGGGTGATCCGTCTAAAATTGGAGACATTTGGATATTGCCATCTTCTTTAGGTTTTTTAGATAGAATGTTTTTGAGACTGCTAACCAAACTAAATTTCGTATTATTTTTAGTTTGGCCATGAACCTCTGGAATGTTTTTTTTGGTACTTTTGAACAGTGATCGTGTTGATAATTTTCGCTTGGGGGTATTTTCATCAAAATTTGAAAATTGAAGTTTTGAAGGTTTTGAACCCAAATGAAAGAAAGATGAAAGTGAAGATGTAGATTTTGCAGCTTTTAAACCATGTTCTTGAGATTGTTGCTGCTTAGTTGGTCTCATAAAAAATGAAGATAGAGAAGAAGTTGACTTTTTTGTATTCAAGTTGACTACAGGCGAATGATTTGGAGGTTTATGTTGACCTTGAGTTTGATTTTTCTTGAGTTGGGATTTTTTGCGGTTGAGTGTAAAGAAAGAAGATATTGATTTTTTGCGACTGAGATTCTTTGCTGAGGGAGGTTCAACTTGCTGGCAAACTTGTTCAAGTCCTGCTTGTTGAAGTTCTAATTGTTGAGGTTTTGATTGTTTATACTTGATTTGCTCATTGTCCTTCAAGTATTCTAACCTTCCCTGACTCGGAGCAGAAGGTTGGAATGATTCATCACAGATATCATGGTCAATTGGACTGTATGAAGGTTCAACGATATCATGCTCTAATGTTTCTGGCTCATTATCAGATGTAAAAGATGAATCACTGCTACTATCGGTAATATCATTTTCGACCATAATATTGGATTCAGCCCGCTGCTGTATTGAATGAATTGACAAAATTCCAGGTGATTTTGGCACAGGTGGAAGCTTGAGTGGTAAATTTTCAGGCAGGTTTACAGTCATAGAAGGAATGTAAAATTCACTCGTCTCCACATTATTATCAATATTTTCATTTTTTTCCACTTTTTCATTTTGTTCATTTTGCTCATTTTGTTCATTTTCATAATAAATTTCTTTATTCTCTTCATTCTCAGAATGAATTTCTTTATTTTGTTCATTTTCAAAATGAATTTCTTCATCTTCTTCATTTTCAGAATATTTTTCAATTTCTTCATGATCAAAACGTTGAAAATCTTTAATATCGTGTTGGATTTGTGTCTCAGCTAAGCTTTGACCATCACACTCTGGGATTTCGTCTGCAGGAATTGAAACTTGATTGATGTCATCCATTCCTAAAGAGCTCAAAATATCTAAGCTGCTGTCAAACCAAATAGCATCAATTGCCCCGGTAGGTGTCAAGAATTTTTGCAGTTCTGGAGAATCTGCAAAACTTGTAACAGACTCTAAAACTTCCAATTGAGGAGATATGCTGAGCGAAATTTGAGGTGCAGTAACTGAGCTATTGAGGAAAGTGGGTTTTGGATAATTGATAATTCCAAGCCCTCCAACGCTTGCTAAAATTTCATCTTGTTTAGACTGGAAACTATATTGAATTCCAACGTTCGACCTAGTATCTGCGCTAGACTCTGAGGTTGCTAGGGATGCAATAGAAAGGGTATCAGGAAAGAGAGATACAATATGAGGCCGCCAATGCGAAAATTGGACTGAATTAGTACACCTGAAAGACACTTTGGTACCAGTGGTAGTTCCCAGCACCACTTCTTTCTCTCCAATAGCTAAAATTTTCAAATGTCTCTGTTTAAATACAGGGAACAGTAACGCCCTACCTGGGTCTTCCAACGTGCAGACTGCAAGTCCACCATTGTGGTCCAGCAAGTAAACTTCCACCATCATTGGTGGCCACTCTACTCCACTTGCATGGTCTAGTTCAAATTCAAAGTATCCTTTTTTGACAATTTGCTCAGGATCAAATACGGAGTTGACGGGTAACAGCGTTTCCAGTGATGTTACCTTGGTGAAAATGATATCATTGTTATCTGAGGCATCTAGCTCGGATTCAGACAGTTCACACAAGGTCAATAGGACATGATGAGCAAACGTATAGGGAGCATCATAGTCAAAATGACAAGCAGGTAGAAGACCTGCTGGAGGTTCCAATTGCTGCAAGTCCTAGAAGAAATGTTAGCATAGTAAAAAAGTCGTTTTAAAAGAGCACATACATGAAAAAGATTTGCTAACAATCTTATTCTTAGAAGGGGTTGTTTGAACAAATCAATCATGTTTGATTCATCTTCTAATCTGAATCGGTACAAAGTAATGTAGGACCCATATTTTTGTTCTACAGCCAATACCTAGAAGCTATTGTGTTAGCTACTAGTAATTCCATGTGGATTCTAGCTACTTACCCACTGTTTCAAGTTGTCCATATTAGTGAACGACAAGTCACGGTTCACTACGATGAAATTTGCGTAATTTGAGTTTTCCAAGTCGATCAACGACTCCACTGCTCTGCAAAGTTCCTGATGCTTTTCCAAGTTTAAAAATGAAAGAAGCGTGAAGAGGTTTTCAATATAGATTACTCTAGTGTTTATCAGATAGTTGACCTGTTTCTTCAAGTTTAGAGTAACTGACTCTTTATCCTGTTGGGTGTGACATTGTGATAGGGCTGAAGGTAAATTTTGGGGAGCACTTGTAGATAGTTCAAAGGAGTCGTTTGAAGCGTTGTATACCGGAGTGCTCGTGGATAGTATTGAGTTCATTTTTGAGGTGCTAGCATCCAGCTCTAAAGCATTTACCTCTCATGAGCCTTTACAAATGGCGGAATAGGGAATATAAGTTTGGTTAGGTAAATAGAATCAAAATTACGTTCTTTGTGGAATTATCAAGATTTTTATATGTGCATAGGCGAGCTTCTACAAACCTTCCCCAATCAGGTACAGAGAGCGACTCCTTTCAAAGAGGGCCACAATATCATCATCATGAACACAAATATGAAAACTAAAACCGGAAAAAGCAAAAATGAAGACAGGAGATAAAATATTTTGGCCCTTCAGCTCCACTACGTGTCAAAACAAGTACTAAACCTTCTTGCTGCACGCTGATATTTTTACCTGTCGCGTCTTAAAATATGTCTCTATTCGGCAACTTTATAAACCTCTTTTGTGGACTTTACTAAAATTAAAGTTGCATGTAGCACATGTATAGTGCAGATTGCGCGTGTTCTGTTTCGTGATGGCCCGAAATAAGAGACAAAAAGGTCAAACGCTCAATACTCGAGGTGTTGGAGAAGTTTTTAAGAGGTGTTTAAGGTGTTTAAGGTGTTTGTGGTGTTTGAAGTGTTCAGGATGTTGATGATTAAGATGTTGAAGATGTTGAAGATGTTCAAGATGTTCAAGGTGTTGAAGATGTTTAAGATGTTGAAGATGTTCAAGATGTTGAAGATGTTTAAGATGTTGAAGATGTTCAAGATGTTGAAGATGTTTAAGATGTTGAAGATGTTCAAGATGTTTAAAAGATTTTTGAGAGATTTTCGAGATTAAAGAGATATTCAAGACACAATGTACAGCAGGCGTTTATAAAGCTGAAAAATTCTAATGAATAAAATTTGAACATCTCAAATACAGTCTCGGTTTTTCCGTGAATTAAACTTGATCAGAAATAAAACACTTTTTACCGGATTTCAATTCTATTGTGAATCCTAGAGAATCCTGTTGTAAATCCTATTGTAAACCTATCGTATTGATACTATTGACACTATTGATCCTATCGATCGTATTAATGCTCTTGATCTTATTGACTACTTAATACTACTAAATACTACTGAATTCTATTGATCCTATTGAATCCTATTAAATACTACTGAATTCTATTGATCCTGTTGAATCCTATTAAATACCACTAAAAACCACTAAATACCACTGAATCCTACTGAATTCTACTAAATCCAACTGAATTCTATTACAAAATCGTTCACGTAAACGGACATTTCCATCAATCCTATTGCAAATTGTGCTCTGAAACCCGATATCTGCCTTGACAGTCGCTAAATTCTATACTTGACATCTTGCATGGCACACGTTGCTTTACTCTTGACATTAAATAAACTTCTGTGAAAAGGAGTTAAACCCGGAAACTTCAGATAGATAAAAAGTAACTCCTTTCATCCACAGTCGATGCACAGTTCGTGATCTTCTAAACTTGTATTAACAAATCGTTGACTCTAAAACTTTGAACGCCTGAACAATTACCAGATCTAACTTTTAAAAAATTAAAGCCTTGGAAGTCCGTCCGAAGATAATTTAACACTTTCTTTTTCAATCATTGACTCCAAAAACGCATAGAAGAGCCTCCAACGATTTTTGTCGTTATATAATCAAATGCATTTTCTTAGTCAAACAAATTACAAAAATCCAATATAAATTAATCACAAAATAATCAGCTAACCGGTAGTTTTCTCTAAGTAGATTACAACAGCAGATTGACATATCTTTATCAAGTATTTTTCTGGGTTATAAATTATGAATATTTTCTTCTAAGCAGACACTCTTTCAAGCTCTTCACGACCAGCCTTGGTGTAAAGCCAGTGATTGTAAGATTCAGCCTGTTTCCAAATGTAGTAGTAAAGAGTGACTGGAACAATGACGAAGAATGCTTGAGAACGAACACGGCGGAAAGTGTTGAAAATGGCGTTGTGGAAAGCACCGTGGAAGGGATTCTGAGCGTTAGCAGACACTGCGTATCTGGCAATACCCTTTTGAGTGGGAGATCCTTTATATATAAATTAGTCCTGATTGTTGACATTTCGCACAAACTTTACTTACCGAGGTGACCCCACCATCCCAAATATGTCTTAGCTGCTGGAGGACTCATTGTTGTTGTTGATTGAAAAAATAAGTATAAGGAAAAGTACTGGAAAATCGTTAGTGGGAATAAAAATGGTGCTGAAAAAATCCAAATAGGAACAACTGTGATTGGCTTGTTTGTAGAACCTAACCCTCATATAGTAGTCTCAAATCACCATATATTCATCATTGATTGAAAGAAAAAATTAATAAAAACTAACAATAAAACATAAACAAATAAAATCGTAACAAAAAAACAAATTGCAAACTCTGAAAAAAGTCAAAAAGACCATATCATTATAACCCATATCTTTGCTTAATGCTAATTTTGGCTTCATTACTCAATTCTTGGAGTAACTGATCCCATTGCTCTCCAAAAAATCCTTGAAATCCATCTAATAGCTCTTTAACAACCCGTTGAAGCTCCTCTGACGGAGTATTATATGATGCTAAAACATCAATGACTTCCACAACATTTTCACCGAGCACTTCAGGATTACTACAAACAATTTTAGCCATTCCAATGAATGCTGAGTCTTTCTCGTCATTTTCGGGAAGATCACGTAGGAAATAAACCCATTTAGTTGCAAACATGGGGAGATGATCTGCCAATATGTTGGGAACAAATTTACCCAAGCGTCCAATTGTGACACAAATGTTTTCCATAACACTTGTGGGAAGATCTTCTGAATTGAGTAAAACAGCTTGCACAAGTTTAGTAAAAATCTCAGGTGCAAGAGGTGCAATCGAGTTACCAACAGCTAGAATTATTTCTCCTAAAGACCAAACAACATTGTTATAAACACTAGGACCATATTCCATATCCATATGAGTCAAACAAGCCTGTAGAATAGGTTCTAAATTGCTTTGTAAAATCTCAATATTTCCTGTAGAAGCAAGATCACCAATTAAAGAAAAGGTTGATTGTCTAACATCAAAATAAGAATCTTCCAAAGCAGCAAGAATATATTCAATTAAAGGAGTTCCATATTCTTTGATTAGAGAAACAATATCAGTTTCCAAACCAAGTACTAATCCATCAATAAGATCCAAAGATGAAATGAGAAATTCCTTATCAGGAGGTTCTAAATAATCAGGATCATTTTGATAATTCTGGTCCATAGTTAAAATATCATTGATAATGTGCATAGCTCGAGAATACAGTGCTGGTGCATATGGAGCAATCTTTTTTCCAAAAGCAGTCGAAATAGAAGTAGTACATTCAAAAATGATCCATAATTCACGTTCTTCGTCACCAACTCTATAAAAGTTTTTCATTATCGGTTCCATCAATAACTCGATTGATTGATTTCTAATGTTATCGTGTCCAACACATTCCATAATAGTTTGAATAGCATCAAAGAGTTGCAATAAATTTTTGGCCCTATATTTTTGTAAACATTCACTGATTCTGCCAAAAATAACGTTCAAGTAAGGCCCAAGCTCTTCGTTAAAATCACCAGTCAATGTGGCCAAAGCACTGCAAGCAGCTTCTTGTACTTTTTTATTTTTATCGAGACAACAGTCTAAAACACCTTCCAACACTGGTTGTAAATAAGTTCGATGATTCTTTCCATTACTTGAATGGTAAGCAATCCAGCTGCTGTATCTTGATAAAGTCCAACAAATAATTTGTCTAACTGCTGGAACACTATCTTTCAACGTGTTTACCAAGAAAGGAATCAATTCAGGCAGGTTAGGACCAACTAAATCAAGACATCCTTCAGAAATAGCACCAAATGCTAAAATAGAGGCTTCTCTAATAGCCCATTCTCCAGACACAATGCCTTCACGCAGGTAAGGCATTGAATACTGAAAAACTTGTTCAGGATATTTTACTGAAAAAATGTCTAAAGCAGCAGCAGAACACTTTCTCAAGTTCCATTCAGAAAGTTCATCTTCATCATCACTGTCGTCCTCATCTTCACTGTCATCCTCATTGAGATTAGGCTCCTTTGAGGCAGATTTGTGAGCTTGCTTAGCCTTGATGGTATTAGGTCTAATGTCTTCAGGCCTGTCTTCAACATTTTCATCATCTTCAGCCATTCCTTCTAATAACATTTGATCAGTTTCACTATAAACCATTTTCTTGAGGATTTCTGGAATGATTCTTTCCAACTTGTCACCAAGACCAAGATCTGTCTCGGTTTTTCCCAACTCGAGAATAAACTCACACGCTTGAATGGCAACTTCATCGTTTTGTTGGTCATTAATACAATGAAGAATAAAGTTGATAATTCCTGAGAGGTTGGAAATAAGCTTTTCTGGCGTTGTGGAAATCAGCGCTGCAAAAGACGCACAAACACTAGTACGAGTCTCAACAGTTTCATCAGCTTGAGCCAGATTAAACAAATTATTAAGAAAGATGTCCAAGACGTTGCTTGGAATTGATTTTGATCTAAAGAGCACAAATTGATTAACAGAAGAACCACACAATCCTCTAACTTTAACAGAAAGACTACTGTTCCCGATGAATTCAACAAGCCTTTGAACAATGTTAATGTCAATCTTCAAAACAGAATCTTCGCTGATTTTCAGTAATGTAGAAGCAGCACCTTCGTTGTTTCTCTCTCCAATTAGTTGAACCAGAACAGGAACTACTTCAAACCATTCAAATTTAGTTACCAAGGCTGTTATCACGTTTCCGCTGACGTTTCTTATTTGGTTGGAATCATCAGCGAGTCCTTGCAAGATTTCTTCCTCAACATAGTCAATTGTTTCTTTTGATATGGAGGCCCCATACTTTAGTAAGTTGTTTTTGAGCATTATACCAGCAGATGCTCTGACAGCGGTGTCTGACTGATTACCATAGACCAGAACGTGCAACAGATACTTGTTGAGGTCTTCCATTTGCTGCAGGTTCTTCAGCGACGCGAAAGCTTGACGCTGTACATTGTTTACTGGTGATAAGGTCTGTTGTAGTAAGACCGTTAGCTGGTTGAGAGATTCGCCATCTGGGCTCCATCTACTCCCGCTCATAGTATTTTTGGATTTTTGGTTTTCTCTCAATACACCTACCTACACAAAAAATTAGTATGGTGGGATTTTGTATGTGAGGAAAGATGCCGTATAAAATTTTCATAGTTTTCTCAGGTGTGAGTGCTCAATTAAACAAGCAGGGTAACTTGAGTTTTTGTAGTGCTGGCACGCTTATTTAGTGCTCCTGCTGACAGGTGTTCCTGCTTAGGTAATCTAAACAAAGACCGAGGTACTGTTACTACCTGCGCCCTATCGGAATAGGATATTTCCTAATTTAGAGAAGATTTGAACAGGATTTGGAGTTTAAGATATGTACAGGATTTGAACAAGATATGAACAAGATATGAACAAGATATGAACAAGATATGAACAAGATATGAACAAGATATGAATAAGATATGAATAAGATATGAATAAGATATGAACAAGATATGAACAAGATATGAACAAGAATTGGAGTTGACAAGATTTAAACAAGATGTGGAGTTAACAAGATTTGGAGTTAACAAGATTTGGAGTTGACAAGATCTAGAATTAACAAAATTTGGAGTTAACAAGATTTGGAACAAGAATTGAAGTATTTGAGTATTTGAGTATTGAAGATTTAAAGATTCAAAGATTACAAGTTCTTAATTTACAAGTTCTTAATTCACAAATTTTGAAGTCAACAATTTTGAAGTTAACAAGTTTTGAAGATTACAAGTTCTTAAGTTTACTAATCGAATTACAAGTTCACAAATTCTCAAGTTCACAAATTCTCAAGTTCACAAATTCTCAAGTTCACAAATTCTCAAGTTCACAAATTCTTAAGTTTACCAGTTCTTAATTTACAAACACAAGTCCTTAACTTACAAACACAAGTCCTTAACTTACAAGTCCTTATTTTACAAGTTCTTAATTTACAAATTCTTAATTCACAAGCACAAACCCAGTTCATGAATCTACAACTTCACAAGAATAGACGTTAGAAGAATTAGAATGGTGGCAAATAGTAACAAAAAATCAGTCAAATTATAATTTTAGCATTATTAGTGAATCACAGTGAACAATTAACAAATTACACAACAGGAATTTGTCTTTTTTGCTTGGGTATAAAACATTCTTGAGGTAGCTGATAATGCACCAGACTTCTCAACTAATGAATCAAGCTTTTCACCTCTATCCAACACGCTTTCAATGGTTTTATGTAAAACAATCTTAGTTTCATCCAGCTCCTGTTGCACCTTCATAATAGTGTCGGCTTGTTGAGGATCTTGATACTTCTTAATATATTCATCTAGCGCAGGCAAGGACATGGAAGTATCGTTAGGTTTAGTAGCAGTTCTAATGGCGATTGCTTGATATTTGACCAGATATTCGTCCAAAATCTTGTTGAGCAATGAAAATGCAACTCTAACAGGATATTCCCTATCAGTAATGACTACTGCTGCAACACCTTCAGTTCGAGCATAGACATGTCCAACATAATTGTTTTCCTCCACGCTTTGTCGTTGTCCAGGATTAGTGCGTCCAGATACTGTTTCCGCAAAAAAAGTCATGAATTGTCCAACACTTGATCGTTCAAAGTAACTGAATGAACTGACATCCTTAGCTGATGCAAGCTCCAAAACTTTCTTTGCATCAGAATTCTTAAACACTCCAATGTAAAATAATTTCATTTTCTGATCTATCTGTTAGTACTTAAGGGGGAAAAGAGAAGATCCAAAGAGTAGTCAAAATTAATATTTCGTGTTGTAAACAGAATCCCAGATACATGATTTTGGCTGATAGACATTGGGTTGGGGTCAGAAACTTGATTAGGAAGTAACAAATTAGGAACTGCCACTTTTGAATTTGTGTGCATGAAATAAATATACACTTAGGAATAGTGTAAAATAAGTCAACAGTAAAATAACTGAACAATTTCGAGAATAAACAATATATGATATGAATAATTTTGAGAGTATAAAATATAGAAAATATAGAAAATAAATGAAAAATCTTGAGAGTATACAATGAAATAGGTAAATAATAAATCAAGTAAATAATGAATAATCTTGAAAATCATTATTAAATCAAGTTAATAAAAAGTAAACAATAAGTTAATAAGTAAATAATAAATTAAATTTCATCTAAATCAAGTATAGGAACAAGTACTTCATATGGTACAGTCTCAGAAGCAACATCACACTGATCTTTTTCTAAATGCAAAACTACTGAAAGCCCTCCTTTGGTATTTGGATAATCAAACTCTTTTGAGCTGTCTTCATAATCATCAGTAAAAGAAGGCCCAGCTTTCACTTGCTGATTCATACCATCTGGAGTATCCAACTCACTAATTGAACACCAATTTCTTCTCGGTAATAAACATTTATTGTTTCTAGGAGAACTATCCACGTCTACATGGAAAATTTGTATCATGTCTTCATCAGTTTCTTTATCAAAATGATGAATCTTATTCCTCTTATTCAAAACATCAGCCAAATTATCACCAGGAGATGTATTAGTGATTGCTGATGATATCACATTCAACATTAATCTATAATCTTTCACTGGATCGATACTTTTATCACTTGATCTAAATCTTCCAATGGCAGCTAAATGTACATCTCCCCCTAAAATTGTGATTCTGACTTTACTTTGAAAAGCAAGCAGCTGTAATCGAGTCACAAAAGCATTCCGTTCTTTCTTATGAACCTTTGCACACCAATGATCGTTCAAATCGTCTAGAATCTCAATTGCACCATCAAAGTCATTCAATGTTCCTCCAAAAAACCCTCTTCTCGCTAAAGCTTTAATTGGTTTAACAGCAAAACTTGTTAGAATTGACTCCAACCAAACCAGTCTGGGATATGCTATTGGTACACCCAACATCACAAGAACATGCTTAATCTCACCGTTGGAATGCGTAACTTCTGCAGATAACCGTTGAAACATTAAATCATAACTTTCTTCAGTTACAATTTCTTTCATTGTTCTCTCTGTTCTGCAATCTAATCCATAAAATGCCATGCTTCTGCCTAATCTGGCGTAAACTGATCTAGTTCGTTCTCTTATATAAGGACCAGGTTTCTGAGAAGATACAAAAGAGGGTTCTGAATCGACGTCCTCATCAAGTGACATTTGATGTTGAAATAACAAATAGTACTTGAACCCAATATTTCCAATCCCATTGAATACTGGTCCACGCATTGTTTTATCCCTATATGAGCCAAACCCGTCAATAAGATCATGATCGTCATAAATATTAATGGAGGGAATAGTAGCTAAAGCTCTTGGGAAATCTGGAAGTTCGCATTGTCCTTTTGGCCCCTTCCACTTACCACTTCCAAACCAGTCTATATACATTTTCAAAATGAATTTTTCTGTTACCATCCTGTCGCTATCAGGAAATGGCATTTTGTGTTTTGTATGATGATGCTTACTGCACCATTCAATAATTGGTTCACAAAACTCTTTTACCGCATCACAGTAGATTTGATCACCACCTCCCAGCATAACGTTGAATGGCTTCTGCTGATGGTGTTTTAATACATCTTTCCATAAACAACCTTTGAAATCATCTGGATTAACGCTCAAAGAGAATCCATTGCAAGAATGAAACATCACATTCATTGTTTCACCACAAGCTGGTACCACGAAATAGTTTGAATTCGAGTCATTGTTAAAGCTGTATTGGATCTTTTGAACGTGGGTTTGTAGTGGGATAAGCAATGGAAATCTCCAAAACGAATAGCCATATTCATTAAAAAATAAGTGAGGTTCATGAATCTCGCCCAACAATTTTATCAATATTTTTTGCGAGCTGCCACTCTCTTCACTAACAATCATAATGCTTCCTCTCCAGACATTGTTTTCAAGTCCTAGAAAACGCAGTATTGGTCCTGCAACGATAGTCATTTCGCTTATTTGAATAGCTAATATATGGACGCACAATTCGTGATATTTTTTAAAGAGCGTATACCAGTAAAGAACGTGAAGAAATGAGACCTAGGAGAGAAGAAAGGCTAGCGATAGACAAGAGAAATAAAACAAACAACTAAAAATATGACAAACCTGATTGGAACTTAAACTTTTTCTGACATTTGAGACAAACAAAGTTGAGTGAGAACAGTTGTTTTCAAAGTGACTTTGAGCCGAGTTGAGAATAAGAGTTAAAATCTTTCATAAGTAGCGGGTAGTTCAAGCTTTATTTCTTCAATTTTTGAACATTTTTGTTAATGATTCTAGTCAAAGAAGTATTCATAAAAATTAGTACTGATGCCCATTTAATTGAATTTAATCCTTGTTTGATAAACAGTGTAAAATTATGATATCATACTGCAGTACCATGCGTATTCCTTGCTTCAACCGTTTATCTCAGAATCTCTGGATGTGTCATGTCCTGACAATCCAGTACTATTTGAAGGATTATTGCCAGAGAATATAAGACCAAAAAACCTGATTTCACAAAGTCAAGAATTCATTTCACAGAATAAAATACTTGAGCAAACCTCTTCGAACTACACCCCAGAGATGAATGCTAACGTTCTCTTTAATGTAAACAATTAATAGACCTTTAAAAGGCTTTTGTTTTGTCCACAGTGTTGCTATTAAATACCTTTGTCCTTCACTGAAACCCTCATCGTCATGGCTTTAGACATCTTTACTCAACTGTCTGTTTCATACCGTTGTTTGACTTAGCCGTTTATGTGATTACATCATTTATTAGTAATTGACATGAGTAAAACTGTACAGCTGGCTTACCTGAGTCAACTTGGTCAAATATGCCTTTCTCCGTTTCATTTGACACTTGTAAATCTCGATAAACAGTTTGTTGAACTGGAGAATCACTTTAATTGAATGAGAGAATGACCGATGCGTTTGGGAATGTATGGTCAACCGAAGAACATTCTCCTTGGGCTGAAACCCGTCCAAATCCAACTAGTTCTAATTCAAACAAAGACTACCTAGACATAATTCAGACTGGTGATGACGTTTGGAGCAAAAACACTTCTTATCCAGATGGAACTGAAAATTCAAAAGAGAAAACCAGCAGGATTGAAGAATCCAACATTCTAGCTGAAGTAAATCAACCACCAGTTGATGACATTGATGGCATCGATGAGATTAACATTGATGAAACTGATGGAATTGCTGAAACAAAGGATGAAGAAGCGTTATTTGGTAGCGAGAACAGGGAAAATGTAATCGAACAACCTGCTTATCACACAGATAGTGCGGAAACCAGACCTATGAGTGAAACATTAGAGACTAAGAAACCTCAAGACACAATATCAGATTCTAATGAGAATGTAGTAGCAAACTCAGAAAGTAGTGAAACCTCGACGAATGACATTTTTCATGAGAAAAAAGAAGATGAGAAAGAAAATGTTGAAAGTAAAGAATTTGGAGAACTTTCAGCATCTGCATCTCACAATGACAACGAAACAGATTGTATCTCAGAAGCGATTTCTGATAAAAACAGCGATACAGATGATCAGGATTTTGGGGATTTTTACGAACCTACGGACATTGAATTGAACATTGCTAAATCCATCCATTTTGAAAAACCAATCGCTGACATCATCTCGTCTATTTACACTTTGGACAAATCTATTCCTGAATTTGAGAAAACGTCAATTGAATCTGTACTGAATCATGGTAAAGCCCGTAAATACATGAACTCTTTCACGAGGCCTACTCGTCAATTTTTGCACACAGACGATCAGCCTGATCCAATAACTGGTCGAAATGGACATTTAATGATTAGCAAAATATTGGGGGAAACTGTAATGCACTGGAGAAAAAATGATAAACCAAGAGTTGGACATATGAATCATAAAAGATTTAATTCCATTCAAGGCTCGAATTCTTTGAATACTGGAGATTCAGGATGGAGAGATTTGGAGTTCAGAAGAGCCGTTTCAGTGAACTCAAAATCTGATAGTTTGAAGAAGAAATATGTCGAAGCTAGAAGTTTTAGTGACGAACTTACAAAATTTCAACCATCCAGCTCTGAATCTACAACTATTATAGGTAATCTAAAAGAAGATTCGGTACTTGAAAAGATACCTATTACAAAAGAAGTGGTTATAGATCAAAACATACAAACAGTCAAAAATCCTCCAGAAATACCAGAAAAATCTGATTCCAACATCTCTCAATTAGAAAATCCCAGTAATCTATTACCAATTTCGCCGAATGTGATACCAATTACATTGGAACCTATTCCACAAATTGAACCTTTATCACATTTGGACACTGCGAAAATTGAGGAGGACGATGCTGATGATTGGGGAGATTTTGTAACAGAAACTCCCGTTCAAGAAAAGAAGTTCGAATTAAAATTGGACACAAATTTACATCAGTCAGTTTTAAAGCACAATGTTGAAATTTTTCCAATTCATACGTCTTCTAATGTTAACTCACCCGCTTCAATTAGTTTTGAAAATCCTTTGTCGGCACTACCAGCACCAACTCTCTCATTAACTGTTCCTTTACAGCCGTTAAAAGCAGATTTTCATTCAAGTCCTTCAAACTCAAGACCCATATCTATATTTTCGGACAGTTCATCTATTGCAAGCTCTCCAGTACCGCAATTCACACAAATTCCTACTGGCAATGATGTTGATTTTACTGAGTTTTCTGACTTTATTTCTTCTCCACCATCTGAATCAAGCTCATCTATCAGTACTCCCCGATTAAAAGCTTCTTCAATTCCTGTTTCTACTTATTCAAATGTGGAATTAGGGCCACTTCAACTTTCAAGAAAAAGTAAAGAATTAAGTGATAATGAAAAGGTGACAAAGATTGTGGAAAAATTGCCAGATCTATCCTTCTTGTTAACTTGATATTTTTCTAATGTTCTCATTAAAATTTTGAATTATATATGTACAATGTATAATGAAAAATTATAACTTAATACCATTGGGAAGCAATTCAATAGCAGCAGCACTGATAGCGACAGTTCCACGGTCAACAACCTTGGTTTGGAAAATAACTTTAGTCTTGGAAACTTTCCAAGCTTCAACCTGTAAAGTTTCACCCATAAATACAAAGCCTGAAAAGCGAACCTTGATATTTTTAAATGGACCAAAATGATTGTACAATAAACGACCTGTAATACCAAATGAGCAAAGACCATGAAGAATGGGTTGAGGGAAGTTTCCAACGGCAGCAAACTCGGGATCAATGTGTAGAGGGTTAAAATCTCCATTCAATCTATAGTAAGCAGCTTGTTCTTCAGAAATCTTGTAAGTGCTCACAAAATCAGGTGCTCTGGAAGGAGGAGTGTTTGCAGCAGTAATAGCACCCTTATCTGAAGGCTGGGATTTACCTCCAAATCCACCAGATCCTCTTATGAAAGAAGAACTTACGTTATAGAACAATTCTTCACCAGTATCTCTATCAATTGTCGAAGCTTCAGCTGTAACAATGGCAGCTTTACCCTTATCTACAATTTCGATTGGCTTCATAATAGTTCTCAAGTTTGCAGAAGTAGGAAGTGGCCAAATTCTAATTTCCAAGAATTGTTCACCGTGAAGTAATTTTTTTGGGTTGAAATTAGGGACCAATTTTTCCAATGGTAATTCACAGGAGAAATAAGGAATAACACCAAAAGTTGGAAGAAGTTCAAAATCATCTGCACCCTCAAAGGAGTGTTTGAGCTCTGTAGCTTTGGCACCAATAGAAAGATTGTATAAAATTGTCTTTTTGAAGTCAAGATCATAATCAGCGACTGCAGTGCATTCGAAAGGACTTGGCTCTGGAGCTTTAGCAACGGCCTCCAACATGATTTTGGTAGATTCTTGAAAAGAATGAGGATGAGAAGCTCTTCCATCTTCAAAGTCAACAATCTTGGCCCAGTTTTCTTTGATACGTTCGGGTGTAACATCACCCTTTAAAACAATACCTCCCGAACCTTGCCATTTAGTCTCAGTAATCCATCCAGATCCCACTTCAAAAATGGAACCGCTTGCAGGGCACTGTTGAGAAATAAATAATGCTGCAAATGGAGCGATATGATCAGGTTTGAAGAGCTTGTGGATTTCTTCGGGCATGATGCTCTTAGTCATAGCTGTACCTGCATTAGGTGCAACAGAATTAACTCGGATATTGTACTTTTCACCTTCAATAGCCAAAGACTTGGAAAGTCCTACAATTCCAAGTTTAGCGGCAGAGTAATTGGATTGTCCAAAATTTCCATAAATACCAGAAGTAGAAGTTGTGTTGAGAATTCTACCATATTTTTGCTTTATAAAATAAGGCCAAGCAGCTTTACTAACAGCGTAAGTACCACGGACATGAACATCGTTCACTTGCTTCCATTCTTCATCTGTAATATTGACGAAGCTCTTATCTCTAAGAATACCTGCATTGTTCAAAATTCCATGGATAACACCAAATGCATCAATTGCAGTTTTAACGACATGTCCACCATCCAAAACATTACTCTTATCGCCGACAGCAATACCACCAGCTGCTCTAATCTCTTTAACAACAGGTTCAGGGTCAACAAAGTCGTTAACAACAACTTTAGCACCAAGGCTTGCAACTAAAAGAGCATAAGCTCTGCCGATACCTGCACCAGCACCAGTGACAACAATGACTTGGTCTTTAAGAGAAAAAGGTGCACCTTGAGGATTTGGAGGAAGCTTAAGAGTCTTTTCAGCCAAAGTGACAAAGTCTGCAGGGCTATCAGGATGCTCGGGATTAGCTAAAGAAGTAACATTTTGCCATTGCTTTAGAATAGCAGATGGAGTAAAAGAATCATCAGCTCGGAACAAATGGCCACTTCCACGTTCCCATCTAATCTTTGAGAAGAATCCAGCTCCAAGCTGGTAAACACCATAGGTTTCGTTAGTTTCATGGTGGGTAAGATATGCCACCAAAGGTACAACGTAATCAGGATTCAGCTTGTCCAACAAGTCTTTAGGCATGACTGTAGCAGTAAGTCTAGATGCAGCCAAAGGAGCAATTGCATTTGCCGTGATGTTGTACTTATGACCTTCTTTAGCCAATGTATGCGTAAAGCCGACAAGTGCAAGCTTAGCAGCTGAATAGTTAGTTTGACCAAAGTTGCCATAAAGTCCTGCAGTAGAGGAGGTGTTGATGATTCTACCAAACTTTTGTTTTCTAAAGTAAGGCCATGCTGCTTTTATGACTTTATAAGCTCCATATACATGCACATTATAGATCAAGTCCCAATCTTGATCCTTCATGTTCTTGAAAGAAATGTCACGAAGAATTCCAGCATTGTTGATGATGATGTGAACAGCTCCAAAAGCTTTGATAGCAGTTTCAATGATTCTATCACCGTTTTCCACTGAATCATAGTTTGCTACAGCTTTTCCATTCTTTGCCAGAATTTCTTTCACGACTAAATCCGCCGCCTGAAAAGTTAGCATAGTATAATAAGGTATATATTGATGGCTTACTTTGGCATTTTGGCCCTCTCCATTGAAAGAGCCTCCGAGATCGTTAACTACAACAGAAGCACCTCTACTGGCGTAAAACAAAGCGTAAGCTCTGCCTAAACCACCGCCGGCACCAGTTACCACCACTACCTTACCATCGTATCTTAATTGATTTGACATTGTTTCTTGTATAAATTTTGATTAGCAGGCTTGAATATTGTTTTGTAAATTGCCGATTCCAGCGAGGATGCTGCGAGCATTTTATAAGGCCTAGGACGAACAAAAAAATGTGGGGAAAACGAGAGACCGACTAGACTTGCAGCTACAGCAGGCCGAGGTTTGACTTCTACAAGAACCATCGGTTAAGACGATGCTCTTCATTGATTCCTTCATTTCGGGAATTAAACTATTGTCAAGACACAATTGTGATTATATAGGGCTTTCGGTAACTCCAGTTTAAAACCCAATCTAGAAACTCTCCGTTTTGAGTAGTTCTCCAAACAATCAATCAAATCCTTTTTTCACTTTAACAAACCTTCCAATAGTTCAAACAATCATCATGGAAGGTGCTAGATACGATGACAAATACCAATCAATCAATAATTTTAACTATAATGACAAATATGTCCTCTCGCTTTGGAAAAAAAAACTCCCAATAAAATCAATAGACCTATTGTGTTCGATAAGCTTTTCTTCTTCATCCTGATCCTAATCCAGTATCAATGTCAGAAGAATCTCAAATCAAGTGGGCATCTACGCTCCATTACGCGCTCTCAAAAGATCAATTTACAGATAAAATCATCCTGCCATCAAGTGCTTTGGAATCATTCATTGCCCAAACATCAACTCTACCATCGCCACTCACATTCAAAATCACAAACAGTAAAAACTCCAAATTTACTCACGTTGGAGTGCGAGAGTTCAGTGCTGAAGAAAACATTGTAGAGATACCTTCAACGGTAGCAAATAGACTTGGTCTTGAACCGTTGCAAAGTGTTAAAATTGAATACGCTTTTCTGCCAAAAGGCTCGTCAGTTGTTCTCACTGTCGAGGAAGGTGATGCTGACTGGAAGCCATTGCTAGAAAGCCGATTAAGAAAAGGTTACACTGCAATGACTATAGGTGATAAGCTTGACGTTGGAGATGGTCTTTCTTGCATAGTGAAAGAGCTCAAGCCAGAAGATGCTGTTTGTGTCGTAGACACAGATATGGATTTAGACATAATTTCACCTCTAAGTGCTAATGGAGAAAGCTCTGGAATTAATCAGTTTGTGGAAGCTCCAATCATGATCAAAATTGGTCAATCAGAAGTAGTGAAAAGATTGGATCGTGCTCATCCTGTTAAAGCAACTCTCACTGAGTGGAATAGAGAATTACCACTGCACATTAGTCTAAATGGTCCCGAAAGTATCAATATCTTTGTTGGTATAGATGAACACGCTTCTTCTGATCAAGCCTTTTTGTGGTCTACTCTACTCTCCAGCCCAGAAAAATCAATCACAATTCAACCCAGTAATCAGCATTTAATACGGCATGGGAAACCTGTTGAAAGCTTATATATCTACATGTGGACTGAAGAAGGCACCTATTCAGATATATCACTGAATATCGTCCAAGATTTGGAGCTTCAAGATACTGAAATGGACCATGCAGACACAAAAAAATGTTCCAATTGCCAAAAATTCATATCAACAAATTCATACCAAATGCACTCCATGTTTTGTGAACGAAATAATATTCTGTGTCCCGAAGGATGTGGAAAGGTATTTTTGAAACTTGATGGAGGAATTCCAGCTTCCCATTGGCATTGTAAGGAATGCTCTATATTTGGTGATTCTGAACTATCTTTTAATTCACATCAAAAATACGTCCATATTCCTTCTAAATGTACGTTTTGTTCTTTGCAAGCTCCAAACAGAATTTCATTAGGACTACATCTGGCCTCTGACTGTCCAAGTAAGCTACATATATGTCAATTCTGTATGTTACTGCTCCCCCAGGAAGAAGCAAGTGTTATTGACAAGCTTAATGGTTTTACTGGTCATGAAGCTCATTGTGGAACTAGAACGACTGAATGTCCTCAATGTTCTAAAGTGATCAAGTTAAGTCTCCTAAAGTCTCACATGGAATATCATGATACTATCCGACTTAGCTCTGCAAACAGACTGCCTTCAATGTGTCACAATTCCAACTGCATCCGTCTTGCAGACTCTCAAAACTCTTTGAGTCTGTGTGGAATTTGCTTTGGGCCATTGCATTCAACAAACTATGATCCAAACGGAGCAAAACTTAGAATGAGACTTGAACGACGCTATGTCATTCAACTATCTCGTGGATGTGGCAAACAATGGTGTACAAACTTTACTACTTGCTTAAGTGCTAATCCTTCTTTAAAGGATGGAGGAATGGCACATATATTGAAACTGGTACAACAAGAATTATTGCCAAACAAAGATCAACTATTCTTTTGCGTCGATGAATCTACTACTAAAAGGAAGCTGTTTGTAGATATGATTGAGGAAGAAGGAATCTATGAGCGGGCGTGGATCATTAAAGCAATTGAAGCATCTAAAGGTAATGAAAGTAAAACAAGACAGTGGCTAGAAATGCATGCCAGAAAGATAATAGAACAATGATTCAAATAATTAGACTTGAAATCCATTTACTTTCTTGAAACGAATAAACAAAAAACATTTATAAATTAAATAGACACATATATCAATTATTTGAAGAATTTGGCTTGCGACACTTGTCCTTCCTCATTCTTACTCATAACCTTAGCGACAGCCAATTCAAAATCTTCTTGCGTCACATGAATTCTTCGCTCTCTCAATGCATACATACCGGCTTCTGTACAAACACCTTTAACTTCAGCACCTGAACATCCACCCATCTTTTCAGCAACTTTGCGCAAATTGATTCCACGGGTAAGATTCATTGATCTCGAGTGAATCCGTAGAATATCAGTACGAGCCTCGACAGTTGGAGGAGGAAATTCAATCTTTCTATCAATACGGCCAGGACGAAGTAAAGCAGGATCCAAAATATCCAATCTGTTTGTAGCCATGATGATTTTTATGTTTTTTGAAGACTCGAAACCATCCAATTGATTCAACAACTCCAACATGGTTCTTTGGACTTCTGAATCTCCACCACCAGAACCCTCAACACGAGAAGAACCAATGGAATCAATTTCATCCATAAAAATGATACTGGGGGCATGTTCACGAGCCATAACAAAGAGTTCTCTAACCATTCTACTACCTTCACCAATATACTTTTGAACCAATTCAGAACCACTTACTCTGATAAACTTACACTCTGTGTGGTGAGCTACAGCACGGGCAAGAAGGGTTTTACCAGTACCAGGAGGACCATACAAAATGACACCCTTTGGCTGAGCAATACCAAGAGACTCAAAAAGTTCTGGATGCTTAACAGGTAGTTCAATGACTTCCTTGATTTCCTTGATTTGCTTATCCAAACCACCGACCATATCAAAGGTACTATCTGGGACTTTTTCCACCATCATAAGAGACACCAGAGGATCAATTTTATTAGGCAAGATTTGGCATAGTTTGTAGGAATCAGATCTCAAGCAAACACGAACACTTGGAACAATCTTTTTGACGTCAATATCGTCTGCAATGTCAACAACGTACTTTCCTTCTGGATTGATTTTAACAAGCACTTTTGATTTCGACATGAGCTTGATAACTTCTCCTACATACGATCCAGGCTCCTGGAGGAGTTGAAGCTCTTCTTTAAGAAGTCTGACCTTTGCATTAAGCGCGTTACGCTGTGCTTCCAGACGACGGAGGTTTTGAGTTTTTTGATTGACTTTATACTCAGTTTCTTCAATCTTTTGAGAAAAAAACTACGCAGAAAAGTTAGCTATAAGCCTAATTGTTAGTTACCACTTACTGGACTAATACCACTCTCGTGCTTTTGAACTGTTGTAGCCATGTTTATATTGCGTAAATGTTGAACGGTGGTAGTAAGAGAAGTTTGCTTAGTCCTGTGGCAAAATGCGGAAATAAAGCCCGTACCCTGAAATTTAAACATGAGTATGCGTGTTGTTACTCTTTTACTACATTATAGATCACGAATGATTCCTAGCATACTACTAGTTTTAGTACCCGTGGTGGTTTCAGCCTACACGCAGGTTTGCAGGTGCAGCTGTGCTAGCAATTACACGATATTTGCACTTGACGCAGATCTGAGCTGCTCCAACTGTACAAAGAAGTTTTGTTTTGGGAAGGAACTGGATATCTGTAAAGGGTTTGATGAAAGCTTAGTTAACGCAAACTGCTTCCAGCGAGAAAGCATGAAGGAGCAGATATTCATATATACATTTATATTTGTTACTTCAAGTTTACTACTCTACGCTGCTCTGTATCCTTATTTCAGACGAGTAAGTACTCAAGCTCTACACATTTAGCAGGGTGCTAACTATTGCAAAGACTCCAAGTAATTTGTAAAAACAATTGAGAAATACTATATATTATATTGTAATCAAAAAATTATCTATGAACCAAACAATCAAAAACTTTTTATATATAATTAATAACACCGCAAAAAAAATTTAAAAGGAATAACATGCAAACACACTTGCTTTATTTGTCATCGCCTTTCTCACCATCGTCAGCTAAGAGAGCGAAAGAGTTGGCAGCTCTTTGACTGTTTTGACGAGAAGATTCCTTGGAAAGAGGAATGCCCGCACTGCTGTTGCTATTGCTAGGAGGATTTCCACCTCTTCTACTGCTAGTTCTTCCACTACTATCACGAGTAAACATGGAGGTAGGACCAAAGTTTGATGACCCAGAAGATGAATGTCTAGCTCTGTTGGAAGAGTGAAGACGTTCAAGGTCAGCGTGAGAAACCTTATTGTTGTTATTGATACTAGGTCTGCCAAATCTTGACTTATTGACAGCCTGTTGAGCAGCTTGCTTTTCTTTTTCTCTTTGAGCATCTTCATGAATCTCAGCAATGGTTTTAGGACCCTTATTATCATTTTTAGCATCCACCCAGCCCTTCTTTCTCAAGTCAACAAGATCCATAAGCATGAATCTCAATCTACTGGGTAATCCACTAGTCTTTTGAATTTCAGCCATGCGAATAAAGTAAGAGTTGAACATTTCTGCACGGTCTTTGTTTTGTTCCAAACGACCTCCAACTGTAGTCATAAGCTTGCAAATAGATTCAACAGTCTCTTCAGAAGGACTTTCGTTAGATAGCAACATTCTAATACAGGCATGCATAATTTTTTCTGTGAGTAAGTTTAAGAAATATAATTCACCAATAAATCTAATAAGACCGAGACCTCTTCTCTTAGCAGCAACGGCAGCATAGTATTCATCAGACATCATTTCGGGGTCAAGAGGAGTACCGTCTTCATTAGTGGGAAGCTTATCACTCCAACCTTTTTCAAATTCTTCTTGACATTTGCTAAGCAAGTATTTTCTGAAAAGAGCACCACCTTTGACGAATTCTCCCTTTGCGTCTTTGATTTCTTCATCGTAAATTTCAGGATCAATCTTGTGTAACATTTTTGAACAGAACATGGCATACATTTTAGACCAATGAGCTTCATCAACAGCTTTAGCAAAAGTAAGTTCCAAGATTTGACGAAGAGTTCTACCATCTTTTTCAGTCTTTGATTGTGCAGAGATTTCAATGAGTTGGTCAGTGATGGCGTCAAAGAATTCAAGTGACAGCTTGTTAAGTAATGATTTGACTTTTCTTTGAACTTCTTCGGGAGACAGTTTACCATCATCACCAGCACCATTCTTTTTACGAGGAACCCATGCATTTGCTGAACGAGCGATAGGCACTGGAGGAGGTTTAGGAGTGTCATCGTCTTCCTTGTTTTCTTTACTTTGATCTTTTCCGTATCTGTCACCTCTGTTTGAGCCAGATCTATCATTTCTACCTCTTCTTGAAGAGTTATTTCTGCCACTCTTGGAAGGACCCATATTACTTAAAGAGTTGAGGTTATTTGAAGACATGCGTCCCATACCCTTCATACCTCCAAAGTTAGAGCCAGATCTGTCATTTCTAAAGCTTGAGGAGCCAAAGTTACCCATGGATTGGCCAAAGTTGCCACCTCTGTTAGAGTTGGATCTTCCAGAGTACTGTCTTCCAGAGCCAGCAGAAGCATTTCTGTCAAAGTTCATGATATTGCGGACTTCATCCCAGTTTTCTTTAGGAGGGAAGGTGACAATACTTTGGAATTGTAGAAGGAATGCACTGTCGTAAATGTAGGATTGGGCGTTTGAAGGGACTGATGATTTAATAATGCCTTCAGGGTATTCAAGGTCGGATACTTGATCAGGGGAGAGTCTTGTAGCTCTTTCCAAGCAGCGAAGAGGAGTGGAAGCATCTTTAATTTTTCCGTTTACCGAAGCGAGGGCAGCTTGTACGGTTTCTTCGTCAACGACTTTCTTTGGTTCAGAATCGGTTTCAGTTTTTTTAGCAGCGGCAGCAGCAGCTACCGCAGCAGCTTCTTCATCGTCAGCGATTTTTTTAGCGGCAGCAGCAGCTTCATCATCAGCAGCCTTTTTAGCGGCCAGATCCTCAGCGATTTTTTTGGCGGCGGCTTCTTCTTGGGCTCTTTTAGCTTCCTCTTGGGCTCTTTTTTCAGATTCTTCTGCAGCCTTTTTAGCAGCTTCTTCTTCAGCGATTTTTCTAGCGGCGGCCTCCTTTTCCAAACGGATTTTTTCTTCAGCGGCTCTTTTAGCTTCTTCTTCCAATTTAGCACTTTCCAGAGCTCTTTGTTTAATGAGTTCTTTGAAGGAGTTTTTGACTTCAATGTCACGGGAAGCTTTAGCGTCTGAAGGGCCATCATTAGCAGGAGCGGTTGTAGCAGATGTAGGTACGGGACTTTTGCTTGCGTCTACATTTTTTGTGAGGACTACTGGTTCGTGGGTTTCTGGGTTTGTTATTTTGAGACCGCCACGGGGAGGGCGTTGGGTGTTCAAGGGGACTTGTTGACTATTAGGGGAGTATATTTGACCATAAGAGTAGACAGGTTGAGTTTGAGAGTAATATCCAGAGTTTGGATTGATTCCGTAGCCAGGGTTTCCTTGAGAGTTTGCGTTTTGAGGTTGCTTTGGGTTGCGGGGAGTAAAGCTTTTCATATTCAGACTTTGTAGTAATGAGATCTAAGAAGGTTAGATTTGACGGTGGATTTCAGGCTTGATATTGGTATTTATATTGGTATTGATATATTGATATAAATCGATATATCAATAAATCAATATGAAAATAAATCAATATAAATCCAAATATATCAAATACAATTACTATCACAATCACTCACGTTCAACTATTCTTTTAATATAAAGAAAATTAAAATCCAAGGATTCGGTAGGGATATATCTGTGGCAAGTATTCCCTTATTGTAGACGTAAATAAGTGTCTGTGCAGTGGTGAGAAGGAAAAGAAGAAAAAAAATTCAATCTTGTGGGTGGGTGTATATTATGCTGTAGCAGTGGAACACTAACCAGCGTCAGCAGCCAGCACCAGCACAAGCAATTTTTCACGTCCCAAAAATTTTCACGATTTTTTTCGCTGCAAGAAAATTTTGCCATAGTAAATCGTTAGTGCTCATATTTACCCTCAACCCTGTATATCTCGGTCCCGTGTTTTGTGTGCAGGGTAAGGGCGTGTCTATTTAGAGCATGAATATTACAAAAAGTAACAAGGCGATTTAAGATGAGATTGAAGGTCTTTGTTTGAAGAGGTTAATATAATGTGTTGTGAATGATAGTGAAAGTGTGATGTTGAGATTAGTATATTGGATTGTATTGTGTGTTTATTATGTTTATTATGTTTATTATGTTTATTATGTTTATTGTGTGTTTATTATGTTTATTGTGTGTTTATTATGTTTATTATTGTGTGTTTATTATGTTTTTTGTGTGTTTATTGTGTTTATTGTGTGTTTATTATGTTTATTATCATGTTTTTATTATCATGTATTATCATGTATTTATTATCATGTATTTATTATCATGTATTTATTATCATGTTTTTATTATCATGTATTATCATGTATTTATTATCATGTATTTATTATCATGTATTTATTATCATGTTTTTATTATCATGTATTTATTATCATGTTTTTATTATCATGTTTTTATTATCATGTTTTTATTATCATGTTTTTATTATCATGTATTTATTATCATGTATTTATTATCATGTTTTTATTATCATGTATTATATTGTATTTATTGTATATACTATATTTATTGTATTTACTATTATGTACTATATTGGTTTTGCTATCATCCACTGATTATTCTTTATTCACTATATTAAAGTATACTGAAATATACTGAAATATTTTCAACATGACTAAATCATATCTTCTTTCTCAATTAATACCATTTCATGTTGTCTGTAAATTACTGTTGTACTGAATTTAAACAAAGAATACAATTCTCAATGCTCAAAATACAACTTTATACACTATTTTTATAAAACAATATTCAAATTGCATTAAAAACATACTTAATAAACAATAATCAATAATGATAAAAGGGATCATGATTGATACAGTGAATACATGTACAATCAAAAAAACAAAAATAATACAATCAATGAAATCAATGAAATCAATTCCATTCAAATCAAATCAAATCAATTTCATTCAAATCAATTCAATTCCATTCAAATCAATACAATTCCATTCAAATCAATTCAATTCAATTCCATTCAAATCAATTCAATTCAATTCAATTCAATTCAATTCAATTCAATTCAATTCAATTCAATTCAATTCAAAAAAATCAAAAATAACACAAACAATAAAATAAATTAACAAGTTTTCAACAGAATTTTTCATGAGGCGGCTGGGCCAGTGCATAATGCGACACACACGTCACTATTAATCCCAGCCTAATCTTAATTTTTTAAACCTGAAATAGCAAATACTATAATCTTACCTCTCTCCATATCTCACTTCAATGAAACTCTCAAAAATTCTAACAACTACTGCAATAGTATCCACATCCCTAGCGCATGGAATTGAAAGCGATCCAAATGATTCATGGCAAGTAAGACACATGAAAGAAGAACACGGATTCGACTCTTTTGATTATCTTTCATTCTTCAAACTTCACGACTTGTCAGGAAAAGATGTTTGGACTCAAAATGACATTCTCAATCTCTACGGCCTTTTAAATCAAGAATTCGTCGGTGACGGTGATGGAATGGGCAAACACGAAGATTCTACTACAATCAAACAGGAAACTAAAGATAAAGTAACTTCAGAAGTTCTGCTATTATTGGACTCTGATAATGACGGTAAAGTCAGTTTGGAAGAGTGGAAAACTTTTAGTAAAGCTGGAAAAGAACTCCCTGATTTCGGCTTGGGACCTGGACATCACGGTGACTATGAGTATGAGTACGAAGTGCACCATTGGCTAAAGTTTCACGCTGAAAATGATCCTGACGTTAATATAGTTCATAAGGAAGATATTGAACACGAAGCTTTGTATCATGCTCACGAACATGAAGATGAACCCAATGATCATGAAGAAAATCCAATGAAGTTTGTAAAATTTGGAAACTTCTATGCTCACAATGTTCCTAGTAAGTTTTTAAAAATTACACAATCTATATAAGCGAACAAAATGTATGTTTTATTTATACTGCTATGAATTTTCAATTCTCCAATTTTCAACGTTTCCAAAAAAACGTCAAATCTGCTTGTACCTCAAAAAGGCTTGAAACTATAATTGTACCTCAAAAAATATTTCGTACTTGAAAAATTTATATTTTCGAAATTTTTTATTTGAGATATTAATATGTGAAATGGATACTCGTTTTGTGAGGTGAATTTTTTGAAATGAATATTTCTTCCGTGAAATGAGTAGATTTTTGTGAGGTGAATTTTTTTGAAATGAATATTTCTTCCGTGAAATGAATAGTTTTTTGTGAGATGAATTTTTTGAAATGAATATTTCTTCCGTGAAATGAGTAGATTTTTGTGAGGCGAATTTTTTTGAAATGAATATTTCTTCCGTGAAATGAATAGATAATGCAAATATTCATGGAATTTTCTTGAAAAACATAAATATTTGAGATACAATTGCAAATATTTTCACTTGAAACTCTCTTGCTAATATTCGTCTCAAATTCTCTCTCTAATACTCATCTCAAAATTCTCTTACTAAAATTCATTTCAAGATTCTCTCTCTCATATTCATCTCAAAATTCATCTCAAGATTCTCTCTCTAATATTCACCTCAAAATTCATCTCAAAATTTTCTCTCTAATATTCATCTCAAAATTCTCTCACTAATATTAATCCTGATATTTTAATATCCAAAAATTGTGGTTTCTTTACTCTACAATAAAACTGAGTTCTAAAAATCAAGATATGATTGAATACGTTAGATCAATACAATGGTATTGTTCCGCATGTTTATTTCAGTATCAATCTTATTATTAGCAACTTTTCATCGTCATTTCACTTCATTCACGTAACAATTAACAATAATAAAAAAACTCCAAACAAGACTCCAAAAAAACATCCCAGGATTTGCAAGATATTAACTAGTGAAATATCGAGCAACCATCTTTTCCCACATGATTCTCAAACTCATTCTAACCCATGCACTAACTTGTCCACTTCCTTCAAGTGAATAATAAGCTGCTAAAACTCCGAAAATACCAATATAAATAGATAATCCAAAAGCTGTTTGTGGACGTAAAGCTCGCGTACCAGTTAAAACATTTGAAACCATTTTTCGCATCAAAGGACTGTTAGCCCGAGATTGTCTAAATAATTCTGTTATTGTAAACGTAGAAGTAATCAAGCCCAGTGAATGAGATGAAGAAGGTGTAATCTTGGCCTTCATTTGCTGTTTACGTTTTCTTTGAGCCTCCAGTGCTCTTTCATTAGACTCTGCAATTTGAAGATCAAGAAGATGTTCTATCGAATGAGCATTGTATAAAGGAAAAGATTCCTTGTCGTCATTTGATAACGTAGAAGTAGAATCCAAAAGTGTCTCATTCACACTTTCTTCTTCTTTTATTACTTGCTCCTTATCATATTCTTCAATCACTATAGAACTTGCATTACTGCTAAGTCTGCTCCGAGTATATGTTTGCCCATTTGAACTATACCTTCTCCCAGGAGGATGAGGACATGCAGTTGTTTTTAAAACAGAATATTTTGATATATTTGACCAGCATTTCAAGTGTTGAGGCGGATAAAGTTCTAGTAACGTAGAAGCTCTCGCTGTGACATCAAAAAGCATTGACGGTGTAATTGGAGATGGAAATCTTGACAGTATTGAATGTAAAATGTCTCTGTCTTGACAATCGAGATTTTGTAATTCTGACTTTCGCGATAAAACCATTGATGCGTACAGATAAATAGGAACAACCATACTGCGAGCAGCAAATATGTAATCTAATATTAAACAAATATCTTCAAAAGACTCAAGATCATGCGAAAAAAGAGTAAGAATCGAAGAAATGGCGTAGAATGGCTCAACTTCTTTTAATAACTCGCCCAACCATGGATCACTAGATTGTAAAATTCCAGGAATTAATTGCAAATGATCGATTGAACTGTCCATAGATGGCATCATAAAATCACGTAAATAGTTGATTGATAAAAACTCCAACACTTGCATGGCAGAAGATTTATCAAAAACCAACAATAGTACTTGACAAATATCGTGATATCCTTGATAATAAGACAGCTTTGGATTACGTCTCAATACAAAAAGAATACACTCAAGCAATTCTTTCTTATATCTAGCCTTTTCTTCATCATTCTCAAACGTCGGATAATATACAAACGATCGATTGACATCCAATTTGACCTGCTCTTCATCCTTATGAGGTTTAAAATCAGCCAAAGTCTTTCCATCATAACAAGATTGAAGATCAATTCGCAAAAGCTCCGGCCATATTACCCGACGATACTTCTTGTTGACTAAACCTTCACGAGACATGGAAAGCATCTTATACATGCCAATGTCATTATTTGATATCGCAGACTCCAATGTCTCCCGTTTTAATACGCGTTTTGCTTCAGTTAAAGGCTTCTCATTGTATACCGACGTCCCAATGTCATGAGACTCCATTTCAACCCATCCACCCTTAGTTTCATCCATCATGAGTCTCTGGGTTGTATTATATTAAATATTAAGGTCCTTGGTGATTGAAGCAGCCAATATTATTACAATGAGAAATTAAGCAACTAGATTTTTTAGATAGACAACCTGCATTTGAGCCCTAACCCCAATATATATGGAACACGGAAATATTGCAAAATGTTCCAACCATCTGAAGAATCGATAATAGCCAAATGAATCCAAGATACCAGAAGCAAGACAGCATTGGATCCAGTATATATTCTGATATTTACAAAGCGTTTGATAACCAAGATCGCCAGTTAGTAGCTTTGAAAATCACAATTCCAGACGAGCTTCGTCCGCCTCATGATTCACTTCACGAAACTTCTTTGTTAAAGTCTTTTCTTGCTGATCGCAATGAGCATATCGTAGAACTTCTTGATTCTTGGATGGAAGAAGACGGAATTGATGAGCAGCTCACTATAGTCTTACCGTACTTTGAATTGAATCTTCAAGAGCTTTTAAAGCTTAAAACACAAAATGGACTCAACACTCTTTCCGAATCGAAATGCTCAAGTATCATGAAAGAGCTAGCTTCAGCTTTATCATATTTGCATGCTAAAGATATCATTCATCGCGATGTAAAACCAGCTAATATAATGTTTAAAACAGCTCATCCTGAGAGTCCATTGACCCTTATAGACTTTGACATTTCCTGGATTCCCCCTAATAATCACAAACACGAGCCTGCTGAATCAAAGATAACAGATGTCGGTTCAGGCACTTACCGTTCTCCAGAGCTACTATTTGGACTATCCAACTACGGGCAGAAACTTGATATCTGGCCCTTTGCTCTTATTGTCACTCAGATATATTCGCATAATACAGAATTTCCACCGTTCCATAATGAAAACTCTAGAGCGAGTGACATTGCATTGATATCCACAATCTTTGAGACTCTTGGAGTCCCTACATATTGGCCAGAAATCGAAGACTGTGAAAGCTTCAAATACATGCATTTTAAAACTGATCAAGCAAAGTTCAAGTCTTTTGAACAATTGGCTCCTCTAGCTCCTGGATTCGTACAAACAAAACTGTTACCGAGAATGCTATGTTGTTCAGAATCGAATCGACTTAGTGCTAAAGAAATCGAGAGTATTCTCATGGAATATACCCCAGAATTACTTATTTAGAATAAATCAATATTAAGTTATATTCGGGTTTGATGTTTGAAATTTCAAACAAATGCAAGTATCATTAAATAGTCGTTTTTGTGTGTTCTTTTAACAGTACAACTCGGTGAACTTTCCTCTTAGTTGTCTTTTACATCCTTCTACAATACAACTAGATATCGACGAATTGTTTGCAAAAGACTTGTCTAGTTTCTCCCTCTTAGCCCTGTTTCCTTTGCCTTTCCTATTGTTTTTGATTCTTGAGACGCACCAGCCGCAGTATACGTGAGCACAAGTAGTAAAGAAGACATGGCGAGACAGTTCTCGGTCGTTATCATCAGTTCCTTTGAATCGTTCTTCCCACTCTTGCGTCGTTAGTTCTTCTGTTGAAGAACCGTCCGGATGTTCAGGTATTCCTTCTGTTAAAACTATCCTGCACCATGCGCATTCGTAGACTGATTTCGGATCAATAGTTCGTGAGTATCCTGGTTTCACATTGTCAGGTATTGGTAATGATTTGGCTTCTTGAGTAGATCTATTTTCTTGTCTTGTTGAACGATAACCTGAAGACACTGGCTGGATATGAGGGTAGTAATGTCTGGTAGCTTCAATGACACTGCTACTTACTGACTCTGGATCTTGTAGTAACTGTGTCAAACGGTCTCCTGAGAGCATCATTTGGTAAAGATGGTGAACACTTGTTGGATGATGAGGAAGATTAAAATGCAATAAAGGATTTGATATTGTTCTGGAATGTGCTTGCAAGTGTGAATGCGTGTGCAAGTGTGAAAATGGATTCATGACGATGGATACCCGAGAGAGTCGAGGTTGCAGATTTTCCCGAACTTCTGTGATTTCAATATCTGGTGGAAGAGTAGCAGCACCGTGAGAGACTTCTATCACGTCGTCATCATCAGAAGTCGGCACATGGCTTCTTTGTTGGCCAACTATTGAAATTTCATCGTTCATTATCGAAACGTCTTCTTCAACGGCTCCTTCGTCATTATCTGAATTGATTGTTATGATGTTCATTGTTCAAGGTAATCTAAATCTATTCAGTCGTCTCAGTGGCAATATCACTGAATATCAACGACAAAATAGCCCTCTTATATCTATCGTGAACTATATTGACGTGAGCCTGACAAAGTGACGAGCAACAAGAAAAGCATCTTAGACATGTTTTATCATGTGATATCATGTGACTTTAATCAAATTTGGGAGAAAATGAAATTTAAAAAAACTTCAAAAATTTTATTTATTTTTCCAACAATCTTTGATTCAAGACCGTATTGAAGGATATCACAATGGATGCTCTACTGGATCAAATAACGGAGTCGGTTTTGACGACTAGAAAGTCTTTAAAGACTTCTCAAGCAAATATGGAAAAAATGAACAAAGAACATGGAATATCTTTGTTGAACTTGAAGAATCACGCATTACTGGGATACTTGCACAATATTGTTTTGGTCATTTTGAGCAAAGTAGAACATGCTAACGATAGCAAGTTGCTGGAAGAGGCGATTAAGCAGATTGTCACAGAAAGAGTTGTTTTGGAAAAGGGAATTAAAGGTATGGAGAACAGGATTGGGTATCAAGTTGAGAAGGCAGTCAAAGCATTTGCCAAATCCAAGGCTGAAAAAGAAGAAAAGAAGAAGAGAATTGAGAGTAAAAAGGATATTAAAGGAAGTGAAGAGGAAGAGGAAGAGGAAGAAGAGGAAGAAGAAACTGCTGATTTACTACAATTCAAGCCAAATCCCAGGTTGTTACTTGGATCCAAATCTGCATCTGTGGTCGCAGCATCTAAAGCAACAATCAAGAGCTCTAAACCTGAGACTTCTGCATCAAATGACAAGTATCTTCCACCTAAAATCTCAGCTCTTCAATTTAACGACAAAGCTACTTCAAGTCGCAACAAGAAACCTCATAAAAATGCACTCCTCGAGGACTATCTCGAGTCTACTTCTATTGCACCAGTTGCAGAGCCTTCTATTGGTAGTACTATTCTTGATGGTGGCCGTACACTCATTACTGCTAGAGATCGTCGCCGCGATAAACAAATTCGTGATTTCGAGGAAACTAATTATACAAGATTAGCTTCTAACGTTCTTAAAAATGAAAATTTGATAAAGAGAAAGAGCAAAAAGAGCAGAGGTGTTGTTGAAGGAGATGCATTTTTTGGAGAAGATTGGGGTATTAGTGGTAATAAAGACTCCAACGTTGAAAAAGCAACAAGCAGGAAGAGAGCTGCATCAGTTTGGGATAGAGCTAAAAAGAGAAGACAGTAGTGAGAAATTGTCCAGAAATTTGAATCTTTTCTAGTAAATATACATTCAACAATCTCGTTTATTATTTATATTTATTTTGATGCATTAATATATATATCACTTTTTTAGTCTGTAAAATGATATTTTTACAATATCGTTTTCTATACATAATTTTTCTATAAAGTCTTGTTCTAAATTATAAGTTTATGAAAAAAAAGATGTTTTTCTATTAAATGCAAGATATCTGATTATCTTTCTATAAAGTGTGAGATAATCATTTTAAACCTACAAAAAATCTTTCAGATATAAAGAAAAAAAATCCGTTAATCAAGTTTTTAAAAGATTCCTGGAATAAAGATCCAAGGACACTCTTTCTTGTATGCCTCCCAGTCCTTACCGTACTTTTCCTCACACTTTTCAGTATCTCTTTTGGCTCTTTGCAAAATCATGAAAAAGAAAAAGAATGGATAGAAATAAGGTAAAGGTGAATTTGCACCGGTATTGAGTGCCCAGCATAAATTTTGAGTGAAATCAGCAGTGTAATGGGCCTTGCGAGCATATCTGTACCATCCATCAATAAGAAGAGTACCTCCGTTTTTGCATTTAATGTAGCGAGGGTTTTTAAGCCATTGGTAAGGAAGTTGTGGGAAAGACTTACGAATTTGAAATGTTCCAGCGATTTGACGTCGGAAAGAATTCTTTTGCCCATTGGTAGTATCAAAAAAGAAGTAAGCAGTAAGAATAAGAACAGTCAAGAAAGCATTATGAGCATAAGAGTGACTATAAGTGGCAGGATCATGACTTACTAAATACAGAGTATTGTAGCAGTAAGTGAAAGGAACACCGGCAACGTTCCAGAAGATAAGCATGAAGCCAAATTTTTCATAAAAGATATCCCAGGTTGGGATGATCAAGTCCTCACCTTTGCAGCAAGAGTTAGCATAAAGCCAAGTTCCCAAAAGTCCATAGATCAATTGGTAAGATACATATCCGTATTCTTCGTACTGCTTAAAGATTGCAGCAATAGAAAGGAAATAAAGAGTGTACCAAGGTAAACGAACTTCGAAAAACATTTTCAAATCAAGAGTAGAGCCGATACGAGGGTAAAGAGGAGCACCCATAAAGTAATCATAGAAAAAATTACCCGTCATTCTGACAGCCTTCTTTTGGTAGAGAGCTCTAAAGTAAATGAAGAAGGAGAATCCGAATCCAGTGATGATAGCTACAGACATGATCTCACCAAATCGGTCGATAATTGTAGACAGCTTAAAAATACCAGTGAAATTAAGAATGAAAGCGACGAGAGTTGAAAAGTAGAACGAGACAACGGCATTACAATAGTAATCCAGGCCTTGATTGTTGTTTTGAGGAATAGGAGTACCCTTAAACCACAATCCTCCAGGTAAGTTCACGTAGTTAAAAGCTTGGAAGAGCAAGAATCCCCATTCAATTTTCCAAGCAGTCCAAGTTGGATAAGCACCGTCCAAAACAAGGCCATAGAGTCTTTGGCCAAACTGAGCAAAAGATTCTCCATTGTCTCTTGTGATAAACTGGCAGCCGTTATATTTGTAGCAGATAAACATGTACCACATAAGAAGAGGAAATCCAATCATCATTGAGGTAACACCGATTGGTCCTCCAAATTCGAATTGAAAAGTACCATGTTGGACAGTTGGATCAAACACCTTAAACTTTCTAGTCTTTAGGTCTTCATCTTTGAGTCTTACGATCTCTGGTTTGTATTCTAGATCAGAATGCTCTGCAGACATAATAGCGATAGTAGCAAATCACTATTGGTGATGTTGAATCAGGAGAAAGAAAGTTGAGATGTTAGCGGTATAATATTTTTTTCCGGATAGAGCAAACACGAGTTAAACGACTGGGCCTTTATATCTCATCGGAATATTTGTCATTACGTAAGGCGGTATAAGACGGTTTAAAAGACAAATGAGCAGGCTGTAGAAGAAGTCTTTTTATTGATTTAGAATGAAGGTTTATGAAAACTTTTGAGAATACAAATGAGTTTTAGAGATTGAAAAGTAAAAATGAGATTTCTGGATAGTATTTGTACCTTTAGGGCTATAGATGAGATTTGGTATATAAGTAAATGGGTATATTTAGATAGATTCCTGGAATTTTGATAATAGTAATAAAAATGGAATCTTGATAAAAGTAATAATAATGGAATCTTGATAAAGGAATAATAATGGAATTTTCATAAAAGGGATAATAATAGAATTCTGAATTAATTATTGGTAAATTAAAGAATAAATTACTAGTATATTATTTCATGGCTAAAAATGTTGGTATGAAATATTGATTTCTATATCGATTTATAGAATGTATAAAGATTTTTTTATGGTGAATTGGTATTGAAAAATTTGTTTCTGGAATAGAAAGATCTCTTTAATAAATATTGGTATACAAAGATTTATTAATATAATATTGAATATTAAAATATTATGAATGCATTTATAAATCCAATACTGTTTCATATATTATTTATACACTCATATAAAAACTTGAACCTGAAAATATCAAAAAAAATTCAAATTCAGTCTGTAACTGATTCTTCTCTTCTGAGGCCTTTGTTAAGTAAGAGCTTTGGAAATGTCATAGCTTTCATTATATACTTCTTGGTAGAATTTGTATGGTCCCAGCCCTAATTCGTTTTGTTTGTTTACTTTTCATCAAAATTATAAATTTAAGACACGCTTCGTGCTTATTATTTCTTCCTCTCTTTCACTTTGATACTAAACTAATCTACTTTAAGACCCCCAATAACTTTGAAAGACACAATATAAACAAGTGTAGGTTAAAGGATCAAGCATGAAGTCAAAACTGAATGGCGGAATTGGGAAACACTTTGCAAAGCCATCGCGGGTGTCAAAAGAACGAAAAACATCAACTTCTTCAGTAACAGCTACTCATCGTCTCTCCAACTCGACGCGTAACTCTTCGGGCTCAAGTGATTTGGCTGCAGTCACGAACGAATCTTCTTCAAATATTAAGGTAGCCTTGAGATGCAGAGCTAGAAACTCAAAGGAGATTGCTGAGAAATCGCCCGTTGTTATTAGCGTTCCTACTTCTAGTCAAATCATTGCTACAACATCTCATAATAATAACCAAAAAAAAAGCTACACTTTGGACTATACTTTTGGCGCTGATGCAGACCAAAAGAAAATTTTTGACCATGTCGTTGAGCCCATGGTCCAAGACGTGCTCGAAGGATATAACTGTACCGTACTAGCCTATGGCCAAACTGGAAGTGGTAAAACTTATACCATGACTGGATCTAGAAAAGATCCTGGTATCGTTCCAAGAGTTTTGACCAAGATATTTGCAGTTCTCGAAGGAAGAAAAAGTGATTTTGCCATCAAGTGTTCTTTTCAGGAGATTTATAACGAATCACTGAGAGATCTGTTAAATGAAACTAATGGAAAAGCTGAATCGGTCTTTGTTAATACTGTACAAGCTGGCTTGGACTTATTACAAGATGGTCTCAGTAAAAGGCAAGTTGCGGAAACAAAAATGAACAGCTATTCAAGTCGTTCACATACCATTTTTAGTATTTCAATCTTTCTGAATGTCAATCAAGTCAAAACTGAAAATGGTCAAAAATCTGATGAAGAAATGCAGAAACTTTCTAAAATCAACTTGGTTGATTTAGCAGGTTCTGAAAATATTGGAAAATCTGGTGCTGGTAATATCCGTGCTAGAGAAGCTGGTATCATTAACCAGTCATTATTGGCTCTAGGAAGAGTTATCAACGCATTAGTTGATAAATCTCCTCATATCCCATACCGTGAATCAAAATTGACAAGTTTATTACAAGATTCTTTAGGAGGATACACCAAAACTTGTATCATTGCAACTGTCTCTCCTGCACAAGCAAATATCGAGGAAACTCTCAGCACTTTGGACTATGCTAGTAAGGCTAAAAATATTCGGAATAAACCACAGGTCATTCAATTCAACTCTTTTTCAAAAGACAAGTTGTTCCAAACTTGGGCTAGAGAATTTTCTGATCTACAAAAACAATTGTTTGCTACAAGAAAGAAAGTCGGTGTTTATTTGAGTGAAGCAGATTATGAAGAAATGAAGAGAGAACTAGCAGATTCCAAAATCAGAGTTCAGGAAGTAGAAGTTGGAGCTAGAAGAATGCAAAGTGAAATGGACGAACTTAGAGTAGCATTAGAAAAGAAAGAGGAAGACTTGGAATCTCAAAAACAAATGTACGAAATACTAAAAAAGAAAGAAGAAGATGAAATTTCACAAAAACAAAAACATGAGGAGGATTTGAAAAGAAAAAATGAAGAGATCAAATTATTGTTGGATGAGAAAAAAATTGAAATGGAAAATAAGGGTAAATTAATTGAAGGACTGGAGAGTCAAGTGAAGGAAGCCAAAAACAATTTAGAAGATGAGAAACAACTGCGAGAAAAATACTGTAATGAAAGACAATTTGCTGTTTCTGAAAAAGCTCAGACAGTTGAAAAAATTGATAGGATTTTGGAAGTACTAAATAATACCAAAGAACAACAAGAGCAACAGGAGGAATTACAGGGCGAACTACATTCCATTTTTGATACTTTTAAAAAAAGTATGGAAGAGTATAATTCGAAAAAGAGGGAAGAAATTATCAACAAAGTGAAAAATATCATTGGAGAGGAATTTCTGATTAGTGAATTGAACGACAATAATAAAGAAAATGAAGATAAGCTTAATTTCCATGAAGACGAAGCACCTGACAATGATATTGAAATCTTAGAACCACAGCCATTTAATCAAGATACAATTGGAAAGAGAGAAGTAACATTGGAGCCGCCTTCTACACCCAAACTGAGTTTTTCCAAGCGGAGTGAAGGCAATAACCAATTTAATTCTGTCACCATCAATCCATTAGTAAAAGAAGAAAGAAAGTCACATATTCCGCTACCTGCAGGAAAGGGACCAACTGCAATGCATAGGCAAATCAGATATTCTGGTTTATCAATCCCTTCGGCGCCATTGCCAGGGAAATTAGCATCTCATGGAAATAGCCCTCTTAGAAAAAAAAGGAAAAGACTGCTGGAGGAAGTTTGATCAGGATTATATTATAAACCAGCTTGCCGATCTAGCATTCTAGACATCTTGCTGAATATGTTTTTCGACTGATTTTTTTTTTGAATATAACACTTTTCCGTGCCTGAATTACAAAAGTTGATTAGTACTTTTTTTTTGTCTAGCCATCTAGACAATTTGCATATCAAGAACACAGAAAATGACATTTCTGTCTTGAATTATTTATTATGATTTTCATGTTTTATACCCTGTTGCTTTTTTTCAATTTTTTATGGTTTTCTGCATTTTTTAGGATATTTCTTTTCGCATCTTCAAGAACATTTTTTTCATTGAATACCTTTATAAGACTTTTCTCATCAATTCTAATTATATATCATCAAAACATTTTTTTGACTAATGTCACAAATTCCCAAATGGGTATACTCACGTGATTTTAAATTAAGTACTTTTCGTAGTGGTTGCTTCTTTTACAACCCACCCATTCCATAAAGTGTCTCTGGTTTCTTTTTCTACTTTCTATATACTTCAATTCAAGTTTCAATCAGGCATTGTAGTAGGAATCTTATTAGAAATGTCCTCTGGCACACAAGCTTATAAAGACCGGCAATTTCTTGCTGTAATTGGTGATGAAGACTCTGTTACAGGTCTCCTTCTTGCTGGCATCGGCCACGTCTCCAACTCTCCTGATGCTGGTAAGCAGAAGAATTTCTACGTTGTAGATAGCAAGACCAAGACTGAAGACATTGAACGGGCATTTGAAGAGTACACTTCAAAGAGGAAAGATTTGGCTGTGTTGTTGATTAATCAACATGTAGCAGACAAAATTAGGGCGAGAGTCGATACTTATACACAAGCTTTTCCTGCTATTTTGGAGATTCCATCGAAGGAGCATCCATACGGTAAGTTCTACAGAGATTTCAATTGTTTTTGTTTACTAATTTCACTGTATTTTTGTTTATAGATCCGGAAAAGGACTCTGTTTTGAGAAGAGTTAGACGTTTATTTGGAGAATAAATTTCAAATTAAGCAAAATTATACAACTACAATGATCATCTTAATTTGCATTCATATATGTCATTCCGCTACATTATATAAATATGATAATTTATTTAAATTCGTCAAGAATTTGACATGGTGTAGGTTTTTTGTTGAAGCATTATAATTGGTGATTAATGAAATGTGGATTCATTAAAACTTGTAAACTTTTTTGTCCATCATTCTTGGATTGAATTTTCAATTTGTAGTTTCTTAGAATGTGTTGAAATGAGCATTTATCAATAGATAACATTCGTATACTGTAGATGGACATAATTTTATTTACCAAAATGAATTCATTCATCTAACAATATTATTCAATGATTCTTAAAATCATAATGAAACATCTTCTAATTCATCCAATTCTTCTTTCTCAGTAGTCTTTATTGCATCTTTTGGTTGTTCTTTATTACCTTTTTTTCCAGCAATATTTTTCGAGATCTTTGGTTTTCCTAAATTTGCAATGTCTCCACTTTGATCTTCATCAGTATTATTCTCTAGAGACTTTTGTTCGACTTTGTCCTTAGAAATATCTGATGGTTCCATTTCATTTTTTCCAACATTTAAATCCTCAGTAATCTGCTTTTCTTTGATTTCTTCTTTCACTATTTGTGTTTTGTTTTTTTCTTCAACTTTCATTTCATCTTTAATTTCAACCTTCTTTTCAACTTTCTTTTTATCTTCCTTTTCATCTTGCTTTTCATCTTCCTTCTCATCAACTACATCTTTTAATTCATTCTTGGAATCTTCCTTAACTCGAACTTCACTTTCCTCTTTCTCTACCTCTACCTCTACATGCTCAGGTTCTGAATCAGTTTCCTTAATTGCTTCAGGCTCTTTCTTTGCTTCAGATGCTCCATCTTTTTCAGTTTTCTCAATTTCCTTAACTTCCTTAACTTCCTTAACTTCCTCAACTTCCTCAATTTCCTTAACTTCCTTAACTGCCTCAATTTCCTTAACTTCCTTAACCTTCTTGATTTCTTCTTCATCTTCTTCAGGTACCGCTGGAGTATTGTGATTATCATGAACAGAAATAATTCTTCGTGGATTTTCATCTACAATTTCTGAAACTGCTCGTCTATGAACACCCATGCCTGATTCCATTGAACCTTGTGTAACTTGCGAATTTCCTCTTGATCTTCCCATTCCATTACCAGCAACAGGAGGTCGTAACTTGGGATCAGCATCTAAATAATATGCTCGCACACTTACCAGCCTTCGCTCAGCTTCACAAGCTTTAATCCACTCCGGCCTTACTACTGGAATATTCATTTTAAGAGCTCTCTCCCATTGCTCGCCTTCTCCCTTTGTACATACAAAATGAGTAGTGTCTAACCTCACAACCTCTTGCAAAGGTCTAGCTCCTATATTGCGAATTGTCTCTTCTAAATCCTCACGGCCAATACCTTCTGCTTTTCCTTCTTCAATTGATCCTAGACACAAAGTAATTCCTGTCAAATCTGTCATCTTATGTGTCTGCACTTCAACTACATCAGACTTATATGTTCCAGCAGTTGTTTCCAGTACTAATTCCATCATATACTTTGTATCAATTGCAAGACTTGATAACTTGATAGCAGTTCTTCCCAGTGGATTTGGAATCACACCAAACCTAGCTCCATTTTTGTATAACGTCAAACTCACTACTTCGGCAGTAGCAATATCAATTTTATCCCATTCTAAAACTACACTGGTTTCAGTGACGTTTCTTACTCGAAGCACTGGCTTCTTAGGCTCATCTTTGCCAAACGAGTCCAAAATTTGTGATTGAATAGAAACAAAATCCCGATGATTCACAGCTTCTTGTTCCTGATCTCTATCACAAGATATTTTGACAATTGATCCAGGTTTAACATCTTTTGGAAGTAAGATCGTTGGAAATTCAATGAGATAGTGTTCCTTGGTAAGAAGTAAAGCCAAAGAAGCTTCTAATTTTCCAACTGTTAAAGATACTTCAACCATATCTAAGTTCTTTCTTGAATTCTTTGTTTGTTGTTAGCTATTCAATCTGATTGATGATGCTGAAGAAAGGAAACGTTAATGAATTTTTCAAGTCAAAAGAGAAAGACGTAATAAAAGAAAAAAAACTGTCAGTCTTCTCAACTCCACTTAAACGTGTCAATATTAATTGTGAAAAACTAAACCAAAAAAATGGACGAGTCCGGAATCGAACCGGAGACCTTTCGCATGCAAAGCGAACGCGATAACCCCTACACTACACGCCCAATTTGTTAAAAATTTGAAAAAAAATATTATACAAAGTTAATCAACACACAAAAATCACGTGACAAGAGAAACTGTGTTTCAGACAGTAATATTTTTGATTTACTACATTGGTTTACGTCATCAACATTTATTAGACGGTTTATTGTTCCTAGTTTAGGCTGAGTTAAGATGCGTTCGGATAAAAAAATAACCGGTAGAAATTTTAAGCCTGCACATTGAAAACGGCTTTGAATCTGGGGTATATGAAGACAATCAATAATTCCGTGACGGTTAAAATTATTCTTCCAGCCTAACAAAATCAAAGAGAAAAAAAAAAAAAAACTGGGGCTAAATTGAATTTTATGCAGGTAGACACAAAAGCAAAAACTTTAAAGAACTTGCAACAGGAACCGCTGAAGAATTGCTATAAATTCAAATCAAATCCCGTTCCTCTTCTGTACTCTAACCAAGTTTTTCAAATAAGTCTACAGCTAATTATGTCTTCAGTTCCTACTATTACCCTTCAACCCTCAGGCCAACAAATGCCTCTTATTGGGTTCGGTGCTTGGAAAGTCCCAAACGCAACCTGCGCAGACACAATCTACAACGCCATCAAAGCGGGATATCGATTGATTGATGGCGCTGAAGACTATGGCAACGAAAAAGAATGTGGTGAGGGTGTCAGACGTGCCATTGCTGATGGTCTCATTAAACGTGAAGAAATCTTCATCACTTCCAAGCTTTGGAATACCTTCCATGCTAAAGAACACGCTGTTGCTTTGGCTAAGAAGTCTCTTGAAGACTGGGGATTGGAGTACTTTGACTTGTTTCTTATTCACTTTCCTATTGCTCAAAAGTACGTTGATCCTACCGTGAGATATCCTCCTGGTTTGTTGACTGATGTTGAAAAGGGAGTTATTGAGTTTGATCCTATTCCTCTTTCCGAGACTTGGGCTGCTCTTGAATTTCTTGTTGAAGCTGGTCTTGTAAAAAACATTGGTGTTTCCAATTTCAATGCTGGTCTTGTACGTGATCTTCTCAACTATGCCAAAATCAGACCTGCTGTTCTTCAGATTGAACATCATCCTTATCTTACTCAAACTGCTCTTATTGATTACGTCCAATCTCAAAATATCGCCATTACTGGTTATTCTACTTTTGGACCTCAATCTTTCCTTGAAATGGGTCAAGAGCGTGCACAAAACACTCCTTTGGTTCTTCAGCATGAGACTGTTACTTCTATAGCTACCAAGCACTCCAAGTCTCCTGCTCAAGTTATTTTGAGATGGGCAACTCAAAGAGGTATTGCTGTTATTCCCAAGTCTAACAATGTTGACAGATTGACGCAAAATTTGGAATCTGCTACTTTTGATTTGGAGCAACAAGACCTTGACAAGATTTCTTCACTGAACATTAATTTGAGATTCAATGATCCTAATGACTGGCCTGGTAAGATTCCTATTTTCTAAATGTTTTATAGGACTTGAAAGATCAATGAATTATGCGATTTCTGTATTTTTGAGTGTATTTGGTAATCGTTAATGAAGGTTGGATTGTGTTGTGAGCAGAATCTAAACTTATCGTCAACAGCACTTGATTCAACTCAGTTATCAATAAATACATTTCAACTATTTAAATGTCATTTTATAAATTTGGTTAATATACAGGATAAAAGAATTACCGTTTATTTTTGGATACCTTAACTAGGTGAACATAGCTATATCTATACCACTTTAAAAGAGTGACAATTTCAATTCGCAATAGGTTGAGAAATTTTATTCACTATAATTTATTTAAGAGTGACAATTTCAATCCACCATAGTTTCCCAAGAATTCACTATAGTTTCTCAAGAAATTCACTATTGTTTTCCAAAAAAATTAAATTCACGGTAGTTTCTCAAGAAATTCACTATAATTTTCAAAGAAATTTAAATTCACTTTGTAAAATTCCTAGAAATATACGCTTAAATATATTCTCTTTGGCCAAAATTAATCATCAGTAGATATATGAAATACAATGAAAAAAACCACTGTGCTCTTTATCAATTCATTGTAGTCGTACATGTCCTTGCATTATGCCCAGCTTGATTGCATCTCCCACACCTTCTCATTCTATTTCGAATACTACCCCCACCTGCCCCGCCTCCATCTTCTGTCCCACTGGTATCACTATCGCCTTCACTATGTACAATAAACCCAATTGAAGTTGGTTGAAAACCTCCAGAACCTACCTGAGGAGAATTCAGCGAAACTCCATGAGACGGCGGCGGAGTATTCTCTCGCGAACTATATTGTGAACTAGTACACGAAGATCTCCGTGGTAAAGAAACGTTCGGAACACCCAACTTGTGAAAATATTGAGCAACCGACGATAAAAGCCGCTCTTTGGAATCCGGGGTTGCTAGCGACAGAAAATGCTGACGCGCTAGCTGAAATGTCCTGTCAAACTTGGAAGTGAGATCATTAGATATAAGATCAGAATGTGATAGTAAAAAAGAGTTGAACGGTCGGTTCTTGGAAAGCCACCAATGTGTATGACAGTCCGCCATTGTAACCGGCCGCGAAAGAGTGTGCTTGCACGGAAGACCAGTCGTCGTCGTAAACATTCCAGTGCATCGATGAAGAGTTGGACTCTCAAGATACATTTCATGCTGCTCCTTGATAAGCTCAAGTGCAAAAGTAGATATCTTAAAACGCACATCGTCATAAAAGGGCACAAAAAACTTGACCCGGCATTTTTCCATCTCGTTCTCAATAAGCGTCTCATGAGCCTTTTGCTTGCGTCGCAGTAAATCGCTTATTTTGTAGTAAAACTTCAATAAATCGCCTTTACAATCGTCAATGTACGCTTTCACTGTCGACTGAGCTAATTCCGCCTTGCCCATTGAGTAATTGTTAAAGTGTCGGTGCTCATCAGCCCAAGCACGAACAAACTTAGTCTTGTATATCAACCAATGATACATGACATATTCAAATATCTTTGTGTTTGCATACTTTCTTCTAAAATCGGTCTCATTATAAGCGTAAATGTCGGGTGTTTCCGAGTCAACCAGCTCTTGGAACAGTCGAATAAACACTTTACGGTCTTCCAAACTGGGAAAAGCAGACACGCTCCGTTCGTTGACCTCCCGCATTAACTGAGCTACGCAGATCTGGCTGGTGTTTTTAAAAACTGTATCAACGGCATTCAAAAGCATTGGCTCTCTATGAGTGATGACTGCAGAGGGCTCATATGGTTTCTGTAAATACTTACTCATCACGTCCTTCAAACTGTAAAGAACCCAACTAAACTCAGCCAAACTCACTTCGTGAATAAAAGCGTAGCCAATCTCAAACGTCGTGTTCATTCCAGTGATACCAACGATGTGCACCAGCGTCAGCGACTCGTGAGACTTTATAAAATCAATAAAGAGCACTTCAGGATACTGCTGCAGCATTTCAACGCAGCCTTGCGTTGTCCAGAACAGATTGGATATGCGGCCATCTTCATCAATAACGTCTTCAATAAGAGCATTGTCAAATGTCAGCGCACCGACAAGGCCTTTGAGCTGCTCAATCTTAGCTACATGACCCGGCTTCTCCGAAACCCTATAACCAACACCGGGAGACGAGCCACCTGTCACGGAGGAGAAAGGCCGAATGAAGCCTGGCACCAAGAAATCGTCATGAATAGACTTTTGAAAACAAGTTAGTCTCTTCCGTTTAGCCGACGCTGCCGGGCCCACTGGTCCATGGTTATGTTCCGAGCAAATCACCTCCAGCGCATTCTCTTTGACCAGGACATGGAACGGGCAGGTCCTGTAGGTTTCCTCGTCACCGTCGTTACCAGTCTCGGCACCCGAGTCTCTTTTACGCTTTCGGGTCTGCCCGTACAGCACGTCGTGCTCGCATCTGAAACCCGTCACTGTCCCGCCATCTGTTATCTTTCGCACTGTGAACCCTTCTTGATCCGCAAATGTCAGTACAAACTTGACAACCTCTTCTCTAGTGTCAAATTCTGCAGAGTCTATCTGACTAATATACGTGTGGCCGTTGGGGAACTCTGAAGACTCAATTAGTGATTGCTTCAGCACCTCTGGGAACTCGCGATACTCCTCTATGCTAACGAATCTGTCTATAGGCCACTGGCGTTTTTCGTTCATTGTGATCGGTGTTGAGAGTAGAAGAGAGAAACTTTTTGTGAGGAAAGTTTACTAATAAATCCGGCCCCTCGTCTCCCCACAGCTGGAAACTGGTAATTGAACCATCGGGCTTTTATATACGCGAAAAAAGCAGAAAAAAGTATTGGCATCCGTTTTTATCCAGATTTTCTGAGACAAGTTGTTGGTGCAAAGGTTTTGACATTAAACGTACATAGTGGAGACCTGTCAAAGTTACCAAAAAGCGCTTAAAAAAATTTTGAAAAATTACGACCTCGGTGAGGGTTGAACTCACGATCTTGCGATTAACAGTCGCACGCCTTAACCAACTTGGCCACGAAGTCTTCAATAAAATGTAGAATAATTGCATTTGTAATATTTTTTGTGTCTGAAAATTGAATTTTTTTTTTTTTGCTGCTTCATCACTGTTTTTCAATACAATTGATTAAAAAACATGTAAATATATTAATGGTTTAAAAAAGAGAGGATACAATAGTTTTTTTTTTCAATCATGAATTTTTTCATATTTTTAAGTTTTATTTCAAGTTGAGGCATGTTACAAAATGTAATTTAAAAAATTATTAGAGATTAAATATGAATAGATCAAAAACTAGTTATAAGTAGATTAAAGATTAATTATGAATAGATCAAAAACTAGTTATAAGTAGATTAAAGATTAATTATGAATAGATCAAAAACTAGTTATAAGTAGATTAAAGATTAATTATGAATAGATCAAAAACTAGTTATAAGTAGATTAAAGATTAATTATGAATAGATCAAAAACTAGTT